>JAQFXL010001226.1:0-13199 GCA_034693445.1 Edwardzetes edwardsi | reverse complement strand
AACTTAGCATGATTGGATATCAATTATCATATGAGTATCAGTTATGTTCAAGAAGTAATTCTTCTCGAAATGAAATACTTGAGTTTGGCTTAACCTGGATACTCGTATAGAGTATAAGTTTTAGACTGATTTCCATCGATCGATGAAAATGTATTGATTTGACTGTATTTAGTTTGAATGAAAGATGATGAAAAACAGAGCTTACCTTGCCAAGCGAGCTCCTCGAGCATGGTGAATAGAACTTTAGTAGCACAACCACTCAATGAGGTCAGGTTTTGTGTAATAAGTAAATGCAAGAGTTTACTGATATAATTGAAACGTCGAATGTCTCGAATAGCGTTACAAAAGTCTAATTTATAGAACGCCTCCGAAATAGTGTTATAACCGGCCACCTCTTTCGTGTGCTTTAATGTCACCTGACAGTAGGGCTGCCACTCAGCCATATTGGCATTTGTCGAGTCTTTCAATATTGATTCGGGAATCGGCTGCGAAGAACTCTTCTGTAAGCGCTGTATTATCTCTGCGATTGTCTCTCGAGGACTGTTCTCATCATCGCTATCACTGTCTGTCGAAGAGTCACCGGAAGGAAACCCACTGGAAAAAAGATGATTGTCAAAAATCAACTTGTTTATTCTTGAAAATTAAGTAAATAATTTTTTGCCAATTAATTGCTTGTTCAGTGTTTTGAAAAATATTTTTCTCTTCCTTCAAACATATGACTCAATTCGTGTTAAAAGTTTTGAAAACATTCAAAGAGTTGTAAAAAATGAAAAATTAGATCATAAGACATAAGAGTGGAGAAACCGTTTTATATTTTTATCTCTTCTGAAAATATTTTTCTTCTAATAATATATTGTTTTCGACAAAAATAGAGTTTTGAGTAATACTTAAGTCAATTAAAATACAAACAAAGCATTTGAATGAATGCCAAACTCGAGACTCAAAGTTCTGGTGAATTGAAGATCAGAAAACTTTTATCCATAGATTGCATAATCCTTTCGACAAAAATACAGAAAAAATGTTGACTTTTGTCGAAATTTTGGATAATTTCCAATAAAGTTTGCGTAAACTTCAAAACCAGACCAAATGCTTCCTGGAATACACACTAAAAGCTTAAGTTTTAGCCATAAAACCTGACAAATGTTTCCGATCAGATCAGAAAAATTGTTTTATATTCGATGAGTGAAATATGCTATAAAAGTAATCTTCAAATGCATTAAAAATTAGTTTCAGATTTGAAAATGAAATAAAAGTTTGAGTCATAAAAAGTTTAAAAATATCTGAAATAGTAATCATTGGCTGAAAAACCAATTTATGTAACAAAACAATGGATAATAAAAGTGAAAAATTAGGTCTTAATTATAGTGTATATTCAAAGTAAAAAACTGGTTTTAAAGAACTGGTTTTGCATTCATTTTAACACAATTTGAATATTGATTTAATGATAAGTAATTCTAAAGAATCGATTGAATCACAAAATGATTATTAAAATTAAATTTGACTCAAAAATTAAACATTAGAATCAGTTTTGGAAACAAAACAAACGATAATTGCTTTTAAATCATGACTTCCTTCTAATAAAAATCGAATAATAAAAAGATCGGAAAATTCTATTCTAGAAAGAAAAGCTAATTTTGAACTAAAAATTATCAATAAAAGAGCCATTTATGAAGACATTTGAATAGATTTTTGAACTAATTGTTTGCCTAAAACTAGTCTTTGGTTTATAAGAATGTTCTAAAAGCACCAAATCAAATGCCCAAGATCCTCAAGTTTAGAGGTGGAACTTTTCAGACTGAAAACTAAGTAAACAATAGCTCTAAATCGCGCAAAAATGGCTAAATTTCTTCAAATCAAATGGAAATTACGTTAAATTAGTTTAAACTTGGCCAAAAATGGATAGATGGCATGGGATCAAATATAGGAGATGGTATAGTCGAGCGCAAATTCTAATGTTTAATGCGTCATTAATAATGACTATAAGCCCCCCCCCCCCCACTGGGAATTAGTTGAGATTTTCTCAAAACTTAACTTATTTTTAAAGCGATAATTCGGGTATTTTTAATGTGAGAACTGTTACTAAAATTGAATCGTTTTTTAATGGATTTTAAAATAATTCATTTGAGAGAACAATAAGAAACAGATTTACAATAATCAGTAAAAATGACGGATTGTATGAAGAATTTTCATTAATATCATCAAAAAAAGGAATGGTTTTGTTTGGCGCACAAGTCCAGGGCTGACGAAGGGGAGGAATAGACCCGTATGATCGACTTTTGGGTTTACCCACTCTAGGATCTGAAAATTTTGATAGGGGTCCTGAAATGTCATTTTTCAATCATTATGTCGATCTCTAAGACAATTACAAAATTTTGTTTTCTTGGAAAAGGCATTTTGGGGATTTCACCAAAAAATGAATCATTAGCTTAAAGTTTATTGACTTGGAAACCAAGACAATTATTAAAACTATAACAATGATAAGTGGTTCTGATAACTTTTTCTCCGGTTATCTCTAAAGAAATTGGTTAACATTTAATTATTTAATGAAAGCAAAGTTGATATCCACTTATAATTAGTGGCTTCAAAATTGCTATAATTATTATGAGATCCAAAATTAAACATCAGTTGCATTATTCACTACGTGTTCTCATTATAGAATTCAATGACAAAAAGTAACAAGAATCAAAAGCAGTCATCAATGTCATAAGTTTTGATTTTAAACAAAGAAATGATGAAAATAAGAAAAATAGCATTTATATTAAATGCTCAGCAAAAGTCAAATCCAATGAAATATATCACTTATTATCCTTGAGTTTAATTAATAAAACTTTAACTTTTCAGTGATTTATATTGATATCGAGTCCAAGAGAGTGATAAAATGTATTCATGGAAAACTTAAATTGGGTCTAAGTTTCAATTATTTCTCACAAATGAGAAAATTCTCTTAATTATAGTCTGAATATTAATTTTAAAATTCAATTAAAAGCCGGAATCGTTTAAATAATCATAACTTTCCATTCATAATGAATTTAAACTCGTTTTAAAAGTTAATTACTCATTATTTACTCAAACTATTATTATTCATAAGTTTCCAAAAGTTTGTTTGAATTTTTATGCTTTGATTGTTTTCAAACAAAAACTTAAAATTGAATTTTCAATTATTTTAGAAATTTGCGGATATAATAGAAATCTTGTAAAATTTGTAGCCTTGAGTCAAATCCTTGAATAGGAGTCGTTTCAATTGTTTTTGTCTAAAACATGTCTTTATTCTCAATTCAATTGTTTGACTCATTTATGAAATTATAAATAAAGTGACAAAAAATGAACTCATTATCTAATAGTTATTTAATCGAAACTAATTTTAAATGTGGTTTGAATACTGAGAATAAATTAAAATTCAACAAAACATTACCTAGTTTAAACTTATAAAACTGTCAAATTTCAAAAGGCATTCAACCTGAAAGTGAACAATAAACCAAGATGATGAGACATCCTAACACAACACAGGCCTAACATAATCACAACTAAATCTTGTATACAATTCACTAAAAAATCACAGATTAGGCGATAAAATCCTATTTCACGATAATCTCATTAATAGTCATATTTTGAAGTATTCAACAGTTTTTAAAAATAAGAAACATATGTCTAAAAAATTAAGATTTGGGTCAATAATAAGACTCTTGTTTTGATGACTGCTTTATCTTATGGTTAAGACAATCGAATTATATTCAAACTAATTTTTCACTAAATTTTCTTCTTAGCAAAATCTATTTATAGACCAGGATTAGCTAAGCTCGTTGAATTCATGGAGGGGGTCAGGGAAGAGTATTTCTCCAAAATTCTATGGGGAGAGTCAGTTAGGGGGTAAACAAAAATCGGCTAAATCTAGGTTTTTCGGTCTCTATCGGTTGAAATTGTCTTCAATTCAGTTTCAGCAGTCATTTTGTATGAATGACCGAAAAATGGGTCTGGACACATTTTTTATGGAGTGTCTGAAAAGAATTTTCCGCTCAAAAGTTAGGAAGGGGATTTTTGACGACGGCCGCTCAAAACCTTGATACACATAGTGTCTGTCCACAGACGTAATGTCAGAGCGGTGGGGTGGGGGTGGGGGGCAGAACTTACAAAAACCAAAAATTTACCCAAATTTTAACATCCAAAATCTCATAGGGTCCGACCTAGCAGAATAACTAGGGGACATCCGAGCTATACCCTGAGAAATTCCAATCAATATAAATATTAATTAATGTTTTTGTAAATTGGAATACAACTAAAGTATAATTTAATAGTTGTTTGGCGTGTTTTTCAATCATAATCATAATCTAGCTAATCGTGAATAGGAAGGGATTAAAGCGTTTGCGAGAAAGCAATTAGATTTTCATATGTTATATAAGTATTGAAATAATTTTCACTTCACTTGAGGTTATGTTTTAATGAGTTGTGAAAGCATTTCAAGTATTTCTAATTTTGTTGTGCATTTCGACTGTGAAATCAAATTATCTTAACTTTCAATTATCTCTTAAGCTTTAAGTTCTCAAAAATTTTCATTTGATTTTGACGATTGATTTCAAGTCATTTATGACAAAAATGTTGTAAAGCTTTCAGCATATTTGACAGAAAAGTGGTCTTAATTAAAAAGAGGATTAAATTCAAAAAGACGGTAATTTGCAGTAATTTTTTTCGAAGAGTTTGCACTCATGAGTCATATTTGACACAAAATAAATGAATGAAAAAAAACATTATTTCAAATTCTATTTATAAATAATCGAAATTATGTTCATTTGAACAGAAATTGCAGACAATTTGCTGTTAACTCATTGAAAGACATATTTCTAAACCTCTTTATTGGAGTTCGAGTGCATTGAATTGCCTTCAAATCTATTTTGAAAAAATAGTTTTGAGTCACACTTTAATACACTATAAAACGATAATAAATGAGAAAAACCTTTTTTTGCTAGAAAATAATGAACGAAATTATAAAAGTTATTGTCTTTCAGTTGATTTGATTTAATCGAAAAAGTCATTCAATGACTAATAAAACAGAATCATTGAAAAGACATTAATAATAAAAACTGATTACAAAGTCATTGAAACCTTTAGAAAATTCAATAATTATTTTCTTAAATTAATTATTAGTTACGGATTATTATTATTTAAGTGTAATTAGTACCGAGGTGAAACATTATTTAAGCCTCAAAATTTTTTTCGTTTTCAGTGGAGTATACTTCGATTTATAAAAATTGTTTTTTAAACAGGAACAAATAAATTTAAATCGGATTAATACAAAAACTGCGTAAAGATAGGGAATAACAGATAGACAGAGGGAACAGGTCTTCTGTGACCAACTCTTTCATTGGGTCTTTCATTGAGGAACTAATATATGAATAAATTATATAATTTTAAGGTGAGGTCTGTTTTGTGATTACATTTGCTTTTTAGACGACACACCATTTCAAAGGTCATTCACTCTATAGTTAATCAACTGTTACAGTAGAGTTCGAAGTTGTGCTGTCCTTTTGTATTACAGCTCTAATAGAAATGCAATGAATTTACAGAATTGTGTTCGCAATTCATTTAAAATAAGTGCTTATATTTCGAATCATAAGTCAGTAAACTATTTTTAATTACTTTAATTAAAGGAATTGATAAATAATAAGGTATTTCACGTAATGACTGCTATTTTTATTCAGGATATGTTCCGACACAAAGACAACATTGAATTCTGAGATCACTTTTCAGACGTAATTAAGTGAATATAAAAATCAAAAACATATGACTTCGCAAAAAATGCAATAAAAATAAGATTTGAAATATTATTTCACTAAAAACAAAGATTAGATATAAGTACAATAACAAGGCAAAGTGGTGCAGAAGAATAACTTGACTTGGTCGTCAACAATAATAATACATTTGAATGTATTTGTGAACTTAACCTTTGTTTGGAATCAAATGTCTGATTACTTGATATTTTAAAAACATATGTATTTAATACAAATTATTTTACATTTCTTTGATTTCAATTTCTTGGTGGGGGAGGGGAGGGGGAGGGGATCAATGTACCATTACTATAAATTGCAGTTTTTTGAAATTGGAATTAATAAAAATTATTCGAACGCCTCCATAAAATAATGACAGCCAGGTCATACAATCAAGTAAAGAACATTCAAAACAAAGATTACTTAATGATAAACTGGTTTAGACTGCATCCCATCCCCCAAATCATTCACTTGAATAAAAAGAAAACTTTTTTTTAAAAATAAGAAAAAGAGAAAATATTTTTTGAGAACTCTTTTAAAGAAATATTCGCTGAATATTTGAGAAATTATATTACGAAACAACATGTGATTGGCGTTGGGCTCAGAAAAGTTCACAGCAATAGAGGAGTGTTGTTAATCACTGGCACTGATCTCAAATCATAAGAATCATTAGCCCTGTCTTATGCTGTCCTGTCTTATGCTTTAAAACTAAATCTAAAATAAACACCAATTCTTAAAGACTCGAGATTTTAAAATGTCTTCAAAATATTTTGGACAGAATCCAAATCTTTCGACATCTGTTCCGTGAATGAGAGCACTCAGTCTATCAGTGCTATCGAACATTGAGATCCTCTGAACGCATCCAAAAATTGTTGAGTACAGGCATACGAGTCGAGCTCCGGTTGTGAACTTGGATTCACTTTTGAAGAAAGAGTGCAATAATTGCAATCATAACAATTAGGAGCGAAATCATTCTCTATGTCTCCATTCAAAGAAGGCTCATATCATTCCAAGAATAATGAATGACCTGAGATTTGGGTTCTTTGGCAAGATCAAATAGATTAATTGGGTGATTATATAAACTAAGTTAAGTTAGTGAACTAGCAACTATTCATTTCAATAACTATTTGGGGTAAAAACAATGAATAAAAACGGAATAATTAATTTTAAATGGGAATCTGAAAATCACTTCAAATGAAAGAGAAATTAATTTTTTTTTTCATTTCTGAAAAAAGATAAAACCCGAGAACAATATTGAGGTCAAAAGGTTTTGCACTGATTTGATATATGTCCTGAAAAGCTTTCACTACAAGGTTGAAGTCAAGACAATTGTATCGATTTGTATGTAAACAACACATGAAATGATTGTCTCACAAATAATTTAAACAACAAAATTATTGATTGTTTGTACTCTAGAATGAACTTGTTCAATGTTTGAACGATAATATCGAAGTCAATTTCATTGAGTTCTAAAGATAATGAAAAGTAATTTGCGTCAAACAAATCATATCATGAATTGTCTGCAAACCGATAGAAATGTTTGAATTTTTGTTCGTTTAGTGAACTCTTTTATAAACTTATTTACTTTAAAACTCTTTTAATATGTATTGAAACAAATAAACTTCAGATTAAATGAGTAATTTTGAACTCTTTCTAAGAATTTGCAAACCATTAGTCTTAAAATTTTGAATTCAAATTGATTTTAAACAATGAAGTCCTAAAACCGTCATTAAAACCAGGGATCAGCAAGTTATTCCATTTCAGGAGGAATTAGGGGGTGATTTTCCAATAAAGTCTGCGAATTTTCAAGTCGGGGGGATTTCGGGAGGATTCCTGACTAAAATTCAAATAAAAAGATTGCTTGATAATCAATCAAGCTCTAAAAAGCAGGCGAAATAATACGAACAAACTTTACTGTCGGCAAAATGTGTGAAATAATGTGAAAGAATTGTTTGTTGAATGAATTCACGAAAATTGAATAATTTTGATAATAAGAAAACCTAAATTTCATGGAAAATATATATAAAAAGAAGTTTTCGAATTGAAAATTAATTTTAAAAAATGACAATTTATTTGATCGGAAAAATCATATTCTCTTCGCGAGTATTAGGAATAAAATTATAAGATTTTTATGTCGAGACCTAATTTCAAGAGTTCTTGGAAAAAAGAAACAACAAAATCTGAGAAATTTTCGCAACACTTGAATTGATAGACAGACAACAGATTAGAATCAAATGAATGCGAAAAAAACCAATTTTAAACCAAATGATAACATTTTTATAGTCAAAGGTTTGCCCAAAACTACTAACTATTTATTGGCATTAAATTGTTTTAAGTTCGGAAAATCACAGAAAAAGATTTTAATGGAAGCGTTGAATCGAAGAAATTAATGAAAACAAAGAAGAGTTGACACAAAAATATCAAAATTAAATCAAATAATTATCAAAAGAAATTCATTACTATCTTCAGGACATCCAAACAAAACATGAGATAAGAAGAGTTGTATTTTTTTATGAATTGAAAAATAAATACGAAACAAAATTTGTTAGTAATTAAGTATTGCCTCTTGTGATCTGCTGAGGGGTTAATGCCTTTCAGACTATTATACTTCTCTTACATATCTTAAACAACAAAAGCCATTAAAGCGTTTGCAAAGAAATCGGGATAAAGAGGAAAGCGATTGAAAAATAAGCAAAAAATTACTGATTTTCAACGAAACAAAAAATGATAACCTGGTCACTAATCAAAGGAAAGCGATTGCAATAATAAAATGAGTAAAAGTTTATTTACAACTGTTTTATCACAAATTAAAAGTGAATACAAAAACGCAATTCTCATCAGCTTTTTGAGGAAAGAAATACTGAATCTTATGATTTTGAAAAATCCAATAATGAGAACACAATTTAGATATGATCTCAAAAATGGTTTACTTTCACATTAAGCCCATAATTCAGTTCAAATTCTTTGTAAGTTTAGGCAAAACTAAAGGCATTTAAATTAAGTGAAAAAAGGATAACATATGAAACGTCTTCAATAGACTATTGAAGACTATTTCTCTACAAAAACTCGATTTCAAACACATTTGGCTTCAATTTGATGACAAATGTTAGCTTTAATGGCAATATTTGGCTCAAGATATCAATCAATAGATTAAAAGTTCTTACTGTTCGTGGATTTGGTTCCTGATAATGGATGAATTCTGGAGGAGCTTCATTCGTTCCCAGCCTTCATCTGTCTTAACCCAGACTTCTCCGGGTGATCGCCAGTCTCTACCAATGAATGGCATAATTGTTGGCCAAATAAAGGCTCAATCAATTCAAAATTCAGAAGAAATGGACAGAAATGAGTCACAAATAATCAGAAGACGACAATCAAAGTAAAGCTTAATATTTATTGTTTTGATATCTCTTTCGTCAGTTGTGTTTTGTTTTGAAGGCACAGCTGCTACAGAACAGAGCAGAACAGAGCAGAGCATAAGTACTGCGTTTGAGTCGATATACTTATAATGTGCAGAGAGTTTAAAACTTGAAAAACTGCTTTCTTCAGAGTTTGCTCCGTCGGATCAATGGCTGGTCTATTGTTATGTCACGAGTCATATGATTACACCATTTTGTCAGAGAAGCTATTTTTAGTGCTGAAGACCAATCCTAAGACCAATCCTAAGACCCGATACATAACAATAGAGCAGTCATTGGTCTGACGCTAACTCTTAAATGAAATCTAAAAAATAGTTTTATTACTAAAATATCTGAAATATGAATAAATGTTAACTTTATTTACGAGTCTTTTATAAATTAAATGAGTTTTAAAATTCTTGACTGCATTCAGAAATTGCTGACAATCGAGTGGTAACCAAACCTATCTTCTTGTTAAGAATATCAATGTTTGGGTCCTTCTCCACGTATTTGAGACGTTTCTGGTAATCGGGAATTCGGTTACGATTCCGGTAATCAAACAGTAGTTTTCCAATACCTTTACGGCCGACGCTTTTCCTCCTTTTTGTTGACTTTTGAATTCCTTTAGACTTAGGTTTAGTCACTTTCGGAGAGGTTTTGTTTGAACTCAGGTTTTCGGTGACATTTGAAGTGCAGTTTAATTGAAAGTCATTTGAGTTTTCATTTGCATTGCAGTGAACTTTAGGTATATTAGTTGTCGTCGTTGAGCCCAAAATCTCATTTCTTTTGTTGGCCACCACTTCCGTCATTTGATTCAAATAGTCTTTAATCTGATGCCTACCAATGGGTCCTCTCTTTGAGGCAAACGATTGAATGATTAAATCCCTTTTGGCTACAATCAAGTCATTCAATTCATTGATGACATTCAAAATGCTATCGTTTGCATCAAATGATTGTTTGCCACTATCTTCAGAAACACCACATTTTTCACTACAATTGTCCTTCAAGTCGATACTCATATTGAGCTTAACCTTCCTTTTGGTTGTTTTTGACATATTTTGTGTCAAAAATCAATAAAAACACAAATAAATAATTTAAAAATGATTGAAAACAAAATTCAAACTCAAAATAAACGTTGGATTTGACGCCAAAAACCAAAACATAAAATACGACGGCTGACAGACTTCCACTCAAACATCACGTGTTTTGTGTGAAAAATATATTTAATATTAATATAAGAAAAATGGATTTCAATTATTTTAATTTATAAATTAATACATTTCTTATCTTAAAATCAATACAATAGACATAAATAAGTGTTATTTTTCTTGAATTTCAACATTTCTTTAAAGTTTATAACAAACATTAGTTTTAATATAAAGCAGTTCTAAAAGTTTTTTTTGAGAAACTATTGAACGGATTTGTGTTTAATTAAAACAATTGACCAAAACTTTAATCAAATAAAAGACGACTTTTCTTCCATTTAAACCTTAGAATATTAAATCATTAATTAATTAATAATAGATTTGTTTAATAATAACTGTTTGTCCCCTTATGTCGGTATTCAAGGGCTAAGACTGAATCCCAGGATTAATAGCCCTATGGTTTAGAAGAGAGTTGCTCTCAATTACCAAAT
The DNA here is from genome assembly GCA_034693445.1 of Edwardzetes edwardsi. Lineage (NCBI taxonomy): Eukaryota > Metazoa > Arthropoda > Arachnida > Sarcoptiformes > Ceratozetidae > Edwardzetes > Edwardzetes edwardsi. Next base: position 2,409 of record JAQFXL010001226.1, on the reverse strand, counting down.
CATAGACAATAAGCGAGGAAATGACAATAATTAGAAAATTATCAAAAAAAGAGAAATAAATAAACTCTAAATACTTTAATAGCATTGAAATAAATGAAATTGACTTTCAATTGCAATCGAATCCTGTTTTCGATATGAGTTCATAATATCGATCGCATTATCAAAGATATGGAAGGGATTAAACTGGAGACCACTTTAACCATTGGTTTAAACTCTTCATTATAGAGGGAACAAATGTTGACTAAAAGGGACTATTTTTAACATTAATGTCTATTGAAGTGGATTTGGAATCTAGAAGTTGTTGATTATAAAGGAAATTAATTATATAGGAAGTTCATTATAATGGTCTTCCAGTCCAGTCCAGTCTACAATCGAAAGCGAAAACTTCGACCAATCAATCAAATGATCAGTTTTTAACTAAATTATCACTTTTTTAGATAACTATAAATTCGTGTTTATTTTCAAATATTTTGCTTGTTTTTCAAGAATTGAAGGAATGTTTGCTAATTATCGGGAAAACCATAAAATGATTAAAATTAAGAGAACCACTGATGCGAATATAGTGCTCAATAAACAGGTCTTCCGACGAGCTTTTGCCTAAAAACGATTTCAATGAAAAATAAATAGAATTTATTTTAAATCAATAAAAATAATTGAAGAAAAATAACAAACAAATAAAATATTGAGGAAAGGAATCCTTTCGAAGGACTGCCTGCTTTCAGTGCAAATATTTGAATTGGGGAAAGAACTAAAAACTGGAGGAAAAACAAAATTACGTTTAGTGGGCTTCAATGGCGACAACTGTGATAACTATCGCGAGAATAATCACAAGAATTATAATCAAGCAAAGTTTTTTACGTCGGGCTCGACTCTGAATTGGTTTGAAAAAAATGGGCAAAAATTAGAATTTCATGCAATTAAATGATAAAAAGAGAAATTTGACCGAAAAGAATGACAGACCTGATAGTCTCTAGCCTTTGAAAGCTGTGTCGTTCCCTCATTCACTTGAATAGAAGCGGTTTCAACGTTTGCTTCTATGCTGTCGATGACCTCTCCTTGCTCATGCACCATTGTCGCCAAGTCTTTGAAAATTTGATTAACTTCTACGATATCTGACTCTATTTTACGGATCGCCTGTTCCCTGTCTTTTAACAGTTCTATATCGCACTCCTCTTCCATTTGAATGGTTGCCTGTGTTTGTGACTGAGGACTGCATTTTAAGACAAACTATTATTACGATTATTGGACAAACAGATGACACAAACCTTTGCAAATCTATAAGATTGGACGGCCCTCTCGTCGAGTTGTCGTCCCACTAATATATAATCATTTAGTTAATAATAAAAACCATAACTTAGAATAACTGACTGAATTGAGGTGAGAGTGGGCTCGCGCTCTGATAACACTTTCTTTTTCTTTCTGAGCGGCTGTTCTTTGAATCACTTGAAAATTCTTTAGCGCTTCCGAGAAATCATTGGTCAGCCTTTCCCTAAGCATTCGTCTCTGTTTCTGAATTTTAAAATTATTTTCAATTAAAAGGAAGAATAAATTGGATGGAAATACCTGTTCGGAGACATTAGTTGATTGCGGCAATTGAGCCAATTCTTTGAGACTGTTATTCGTGTCTCTGGCCAATTGGTTAGTGTAGTGCTGCACCTCATGTCTGTCCAATCAAATCAAAGTGAGATATGAATCAGTAATCGATACTTTGCTGAAAATAAGGGAAGAGCTCACAATTGGGATCTAAGGCTATCTGAGTCTTGAGATGTGCCCAATTGGTTGACCATTCGCTGCATTTGATTAACTGATCCAAAGATTAAAAATTATTACAAACCAACCATTAATTCAAAGACAAACCATTTTGAGATATTTTCTGGACATTTGATGCCACGGTTTGCGAAAGACGTGACCACTCATTGCGTTCGTCGCCGCCAACCGTCGATTGGTATCCGCGATAACTCATTCTTCAGTCAATCGATTCTTTCAATAAATAACAAAATGTGACACAAATTCAAAGAAAATATGGACAACAGATTAGACAGATTTGGAAGCGCTGGCAGTCTTCTGATCAGTTGAGTGAAGAACTCATACATTAATCTCATCCGAAACAGTGTTAACAAATGTATTAGTGATAAGACCGGCGCTAATTAACAGCAATTTATAGTGATAAGTGAGTTGCAAGATGTTTGATGTGAAATGAGGTGTGTCTTTGAGTGGCGTCCACTCAACAGATAAGAAGACAATATGTGCGACGCATTCAAAACAATCGCTGATATTTACCTCGGATTACAATATTTGCGATAATTTGTGTTACAATTGAGAGAAATATAATTAAATATCGAAACTGTTATTTAGTATTGAAATGAAGACTAAATTGAGTGACAAATAGTTAACAGATATTTACAAATA
>JAQFXL010001225.1:0-13202 GCA_034693445.1 Edwardzetes edwardsi | reverse complement strand
GATAAAATGTTTATTCTATTAACATTGGTAAGGTTAAAATTGGAAGTTTGTTTTTGAGTCTTCCTGAACACAACTATTAAATTTTGAAATAAATAAAAGTAATAAAACGAAGAGAAAAATAATAAAAAGTCATTTCATGTTATATTAATTTGAAGCCAAATTCGAGATTCTTAGGGAAAGACCACAATCTCTACTCCATTGATGACTTTTTGAGACTTCGGTTTTGAAATGCCAACTATTTCTTGTGTTTGAAATACTGAAAACAAGAATTTTCTGATAAATAGTCCGAATATACTATAAATCATTAGAAGAAATAGTGTTTAAATGCGACAATTCGTCACATTTTATGATTGTTTTGATTTACATCACAACAGCTGACAATTAATTTTAGTTCTTATCTCACTTTGCATTCATCTATTTAAAAGGCCCTTGGTAATTTTCCAAGCAATTCAAATTAGATTTAATGAATCGCAAATTCCCTTGCTAAACTCTTTCTTTCGAATTGAATGCCTTTAATTCTTTTTTAATTACTCGACTATTAATTGATGCGACAAATCAATGGCAAGAAAATAAAAGTGCAGAATCGCACAGATTGCTGGATAGGTTTCGTTTTTCTTCTGCTCAGCCCTTTGTACCAATGCAACAACAGATCTAATGGTTTGTGTCTGTCTTTTACGCTCAAAATTTATCGAAGAGAAGGGATGACACAAAACTCTTTAACTGGTTATGTGTTTAACAAAAAACTCGTCACTATTTGGACAATAATTAATGGGAAATAGTTTTGTGTATTACTTTCTTTGGGAATACAGAGGAACTCATATTCAGTTTGTGTCCAACAGAACTCAACAAATAAATCTTTCGATTGTCTTATTCTGTGCCTAACAGTCTTTATTACTTCTTTTCAATTCTGAGCCTTTTTTCGTTATTTTCACTAAGAGTTTGAGTTTTGAGACCACACTTGTGCTCAGTTTCGGTGCTATTCTTTGGTGTAATACCGGAGTCATTGAAAAAATGCAGTGAAGAAAATGGTTTTAAAAAGCATTATATTTTTGATGACTTTTTTACTCGAATGAAAACAAAAGAAAAGAAAAAATTATTACAAAATATGCTCACTGTTTGTCACAGCATTTTGTCTTTCGAAATATAACAGTCCTTTCCCTTTATGTAAGTAAAAGTGTTGAACAGATGTACAGCACTTTTGACTCAACTTTATTTTAGAGAGACTTTTAGGACTCAGCAAATGGTTATTAAATTTTTTATTCTGAGTTCAAGTATTTGTTTTCACAACCATTTTATATAATATTCAGAATAATATATTGAATATAAAAATTTCGCTCATTTTTTGCTTCCGATGTCTTTGGAAATGTTTATTGCCTTTTGTTTTATTCCATTGTTGTTTTGATCCCATTTTTATTTTCAAATTCTTAAATTAGATGATAATTTATAATCCGAGACATTTCAAAACAATTTTACATTAGTTTAAATTGAATTTTCATTCATTCAAAGCTTCAATAGACGACTGAATCATAATTTCCAGGAAATCTGATAATGTCTTAAAACTCAATTCATATTCATTTGTGTAAAATATTGGTTTAAAAATCAATGGAAAAGTCATGAAACTCATGTCATTACTGTTACTAAACCCAATGATAATCAGTGCTATTCTGTTGGAAAATGACCATGTTTATGACACTATTCAAACATAACACCAAATTATATATCAAAGAGGAAAGAGAGTCAAAATTTAATTTAAAATAATTTTCAAATCTATGAAATGAAAGGCAAAAGAAAATATGAATCAGATTCCAAAAAAATATAAGCAATAAATATATTGCATTCATTTCATAGATGTTGAGCTATATTTGAATGAAAAATGCATTTCGAAGCAAATATTTAACAACTAGACCATATTTCATACTGTTTTGATATAAGCCATCAAAACATATCTTAAGCTTAAATATTTTGCTAGTTTTCCACTTAATTCAAATATTAAGCCTTAATATACTTTTTTTCTATAACCAAAAGTTAATATAAATAGATTTTATTACAGTTTATATTCAATAATAAAATAAATCCCTTAAAAACAGGCCTTTGAAAAATGAAAGCAGTTTTAAATTCAAAATTTATTTATTTCTCAGAAAAATTAATTTAAGAAAAAGCAAGAATCGTTTGAATCATTGTTGTCATTACGGGAATAAAGTTTTATTACATAAATCTGTATAAAAACAAATCAAATAATTTGATTAATAATATGAATATATAATAATAAATAATTCATAAGAGTTTCAATCGTTTTACAGTTGACATCAAATCTGTTTGATTTCTTGAATGAATTTTTCATTAAAATATTAAATTTGCTTCAAATTTGACGTAAAAATAGTCAAAAATAATATTGAGTTTTGATTTATTCAATCATTTCTATGATTTCCTATAAAAAGGCGACAATATTTCGGTCACTAATGATGGGCACAAATATGTGGATATGAGTGGAAAAAGTAATTCATTTCAAGTTATTATAACTGACAAAATCCTTGCTCTTAATTATAATATTAATCAAAATCGCGTTTATATTTCATAAGCTGTGATTAGATTTCATTTCTCAGTCCTTTTGGGAAACAATTTTCTCCTCAATTCAGATGTGTTCTGAAAGAAAAAGACCTTTTTCTTCAGTTAATTCGTGTTTTCTTCAAGAATTTATCAAAATATTTCCAAAAACTATTTATTTTCGAGATTGAAACATGGAAAATAATGTACAGAATAAACAAAAATGAGCTGCGATACAGAAAAATCATTCAAACTCGTATCAAAGTTGAGGTTTTATTTACTGTCTATTTTTACAGTAAGTAGTTTTGTATTCATTTGAATTCATTATGTCTTAATCCAAATGTTAATCTTTAAAATACGACATTCACTTAATGACATATTTCTTGAGCTCAAGAGTTGAAGACTCTCTCCTCTTAACGTTATTATGAGTGACATATCAGTCAGGACTCAGAATATCATTTGAAAATAATCAGATTCTTTGCAAAGATTTTCAGTAAATATTTCTTTTCTTAATTAAATTAATGACTTCTCATTGAGTTTACTAAAGAAACATATTTTCCGAATCGGAATCTGTTTCTGAATCAAAGAATGTGCAAAACTGACAAATTCTGTGCCAACAAAAAACTATAATTTATTAAGTAATAGAGTATATGAGCCTTAATTACAGTTTGATTTTCACATTTCACGGACGCTTTGGTTCAAACATTTGTCGTTTAATGAAATCTTTATGAAATAAACGATTCATTTGTTGAGACGTTTCTTTCCTGAAAAGGCATTAAATCCCAAAAACATATTTTCATTATATTTAGCTTATAATCAATATTTGCGTCAATTTATACAATACTTATATGACTTCTCTCTTGAATTGATTCCCAGGTATATAAAAACCTTTTAGTTTCAGAGAACTGGGAAATAAGATGTAGAACACATTTTTAGTGATAAATTACAGGATAGAAATAATAAATGAATGGTTTGTTTCATTTGTTTCCCTTTTTCATCATCACATCACTATTATCGCTACAAATATTAAATTAAACGACAAAATGTTTATTTTGATTTGAACTCGAACTTATCTCTTCTTGCAAGAGATCAAAGAGTTTCAACATTTCAATTATGACCTTAATTATGATAATGGTTTGCTTTCATTCCCAGCAATAATTGGACCCAAATATCGATTGATATCAGAATTGAAATGATTGCCAACTCTTTGGCGGAAAAGACGTTAATGAGTTTCGACATTATTTGCATTTTTATTTTTATCTTTTTCTTGAAACGTAATCCTCGTCTAAACATATTAAGATGAGATTGAAATCATAATTTATTCGTCACTTAATTAAATTTTTAGACAATTTTCTTCACTGAATAATTTTTTTGTGAATTTTTGTCATTTTACTCAAAGATATGGGAATAGCGATAGCTATTCAAAACTTAACTTGAACAAACAAGCCAATTATTTTCCTGTTGAGTTTATACTGGAAAAGTTCATATAATCAGTATTTTAAAAGTGTATTCAAGTCATTCAACAGTTTTTCAAGCTATTCTTTTATCATAATTAAGCTTGGTAGCTCGAACTGGAAAAAGCTTATAATAAAAGAAATAGTTTGATTTCAGAATAATTTCAAACTCATCCGAATAGTTAATTCAAATCCTTTTAAATATTTTCAATAGTTTATCGTCTTTTCCTAACTTTGAAAATAAAAATAAAACAAATGATTGAATAGTTTTCGTTGAAATGTCTTTCTTTTATTTAAATTTCATTATTCTTTTGCGACATTTTTCTGGCATATGCTGTGAAAAGCAGTTTTCAATAATCTGTATCCTTTTTATTTCCAGACTTTAAATGTGTCTCAAAATTAATATAAAGTGTTATGGCATTAAAGAAAGCCTTATATACAGAATTCACTTAAAATCTAATGTTTTTCTCCACTCTTTTCTCCCAAATAATGATTAGTTGACTCCAAATCTAATGTAATACTTAATGATTTGTTCGTTAGCTTTGCATCCCTTTCCATTCATCCCTAAAATATTTGTCAAATCGATGCTGTGTTTAAATTAATTCCCCAGTTTTCAGCTCAAATGTTTGCCTAAACTCTTTAATGACCAAGGGTATACATGACCAAATAAACTATGATCCTTAGATTTTAAGCAAATTGGATCATGCTTCATCCAAATTAAAATACAAATTTGTCTGTTTCTTGATATAAAATTTCTCAACAGATTTTCAATTAAATTAAACAAGCTTGGTCATTACTATCTAAATAAATAGATTGAAATTAAAGGCGAATCAAATTTGAATTTAATTGATATTTCATTCATTGATTTAGATTTTCATTAATTAGAAAATTCAAAGATCTTTTGCATCAATTGCTAGTTGATTGAGATTCTTCTGCTGACATGTATCTCATTGAAAGCATTTCTCATTGAATTCTCAGAATTGTTTGACTCGTTTTCAATGAATAAAATCAAAGATCAATAGAAAGAAGAGACGGTTTCTCTCATACCTATAGAAAGGATGGATTTCTTTAATGAGATGTGATTTCACACAAAAGTAAAGGCAATTGAATAACATTTCGTCTCTTTTAGTATTGATTTATATATTGAATGGCTCTTTGGTTTAATACATTCAAATTCTCTGACTTTCCTTCTAATTATGTTCTCCATTGCATTGCATTTCTGGTCATCACATCTCTAATAATAATCATAGTTCGGGGTTACATATAAATGAGGTCTTAATTTGATTTCATATTTGAATTATCACTAAATAGTCACTAATTTCTTATTTAAATTAATATTAAATTAAATACATAATTATAATAACAAACTTTTGAAATAATATAATATTTAATTACTTTAGGCGTTAATTTCAATCAAAATCACATAAAATTACAGTTTAAGAGCTATTATTTAAAATGTATGTGTTTTCAGAGGTCAGCGTTCAAAAGTGAGAGCACAGGTATCGCTTATCGACCTTTTAGTCAAGATCAAAGAGTTCTGATCAAAGTATCTGTTCTTATCAGCCTAATATCTGATACGACTTCCATTGGAGGTAAAGATAACATTATTAAACTAGTTTTTGTTGGGCAGTGAAGTGTTTGGTCTACGCTCCACCTTCATTACGGGTCGGCCTGGGGTTATTTTTCATATTCAATTTAACTTTTAAACTTGACTACATATTAATATACAAAACACATTTGTAAAGAACAACATCAAGATTTGATGACTACTTATGTGGTTAAGCAATAAATTGAAATTTTACCCTGGATTTTATTTTTGAAGTTTTGGAAATCACTCGTTGATAGCGATGTTATTATTGAATCAAAGTTTTGTTGGAAAATGTTTTCTCAAGAAAATGAAATTCTTATTTATATTCATCAAAAATCTCCAAAGAGTTGGAGTTTTCTGCGAAAGAAAACTTTGGCTCATTTTTGTATTATTTATGATTTGATTCCAACAATAGAGTTATGAACCGATTTATACCAAACAAATCTCAATCTAATAACAAACTCAATCCAAAGGTTAGGAATTGTAAATTTGCCAAACATTCACCGATGCAATCTTATTTCAATTCTCGATTATTCGAGCGTAGAGGAGGACTGGCCAAGTCCATTTTAAGAAGCAGCAGTCAACTTTAATTTTTACATTTTATTTTTAGTTATATGTAGTTTTCAACACTTTTGGTCTAAAATATATTCTGTGTTATATTTCTTACATATTTTAGGTGAAAAGTATGTGACTTCTATTGATTTTTCTTTGCAAAAACGTTAATCTCAAGAGACATAACAAATTAAACAAGTTATTTGATATTTCCTAACTTATATTCATAAATAAAATCTTGTTCTGTGCTCTTCCTTATAGTCACAAATTAAAAAATAGAATATTGAAAACTGTTCACAGAATGAAAGTAAAAGGAAACTACTGGAGGAAAGGATGAGTTTGGTTTGGAAAATGTTATAACTGTTCAGCCTTTAAATGAATGGAAAGACTGCAGACTTTATTTGATTTTTTGTTTGTAAATCATTTCATAAATCAATTTTTCAAAACACGATTTTCGCCTTAAGAAAGTCGGAGCAAAAGTTTGCGAATCTCTAACGAATTCAAAGCTTTTTCATTCGTCTTTTGCTCAAATTTATAAGTGGGTAAAATTTCGAGAAACAATCCAGTGATGCTCAAGGTCATCGACAACCAAAAGAACTTTCACATGAATAGTTGACATCAAATAAACTGACCATTTTGGTGATGAACCTTCAAAACAGCAAACGGCTTTTGGTCACTCTTATCTTGCTAAATTTAGATAAGTATTTAGATAATATCTAGTCGACACATCCTTGGACACCATTCAAAACAACAGTATAATCTACTTTATATTCATCTGCATCGCGAACATTAGCTCGAATTCGGGTACAGAATATTTTATTCTCTATTTTGCAATCAAAAGATCAAAATTACAATGAATTCAATGCATATATTGGAAGATAAAGAAAAAATCAGAAACACATTCATCGTTTGAATCGAGTTCATTTTTGTTACAAAATCAGAATATCAAGAGTCAACTCACACTCTACTGATTTCTCTCAAAATCGTATCTTTAGGTTCGAAGAACTCATTAAATCTGTTCTCAGATAAGACTCTTAAAGAAGGAAATCAATTGTTATTCAAATATCAAGTCTTTTAATAATATTTTTTCAACGATTCGAAAATTTTGCGCAAAATTTAGAAGAATGTTTTTCGATACAGAATTTTCTGTGAAAATGAATTATCAGATATTTAAAAATGGACAACAAATTGAAATAGATTACTAGATTAAATTTTAAAAATGTTTTTTCCGTTTGCAAAAAATCCTTTTATCCTTCAAAACGTCAGATTAGTTTCAAGACTGAAAAAAATTGCAACACTTTTTGAACTCTTGATTTAATGGCAATCGATATACTTGCGTAAACTTGGACGTAGTTTTAACTCCTACACACTCTTACTATCAGTGAAGTGGGGGTCCCCAAAGTGACTGAAATAATATTAATGAGGATAAGTTCATAGTTGGCTCCAAAATCATATATTATGTGGGAATGAATAATCAATTTTTCAACTTAATTGCTTTGAAAGCCATTAGTTATCGTAATTTTATTACCTGCTCACTTTTTCTCTATGTTTTCATTAGTTTTTGGTCACTTTGGGAACCGGGCTCTCAGTTTTAATGAGACGAATGTAAACAAAAATAAATAGTTGAAATCAAATTCTCGTTTTATCTGAAACTATATGTTATTAGGCATCTAGGCATTAGGCAATTCGCCTTTTCTCTCTTGCTTGTATATCCAAGGGAGTATATATTTTTATAAATGCTATGAGATTTTCAGAAACTTTAACCATATTCATTTTAAAGCCATTCTGATTTATTTTTGCTTAAAACAAAATCCATTTTCGAATTGTATAGAATTTATTTTTAACATAATACTTTCAAAAAATCAATTCCCATGATACTTTCAATGCTTTTTTTAAAGAAAAATGGGAAGTAAATTTGATTTAAAATAAGCCTTGAATGTCAATTAGAAATTCTAATTTAGAATTCAATTATCTTGACCAATTTACAATTATAATGTGAGCTTTGTCAATTTGAAGTATAAAAACCATCAAGCTGACATATTTGTTCATGTATACCTAATATTAGACAATTTTGATGGCAGGCCAACTAAAATAATTATCTTTTCAATTTCAAAGATCATTTTGTCAGATACTTCGAATATGAAAAATGATAATCAATTCAAAAAGGATTAGAGTTTTTTTTAAGACTTAAGTAATGATTATTTTATGAAAAGAGCGAAGAAAAAAGGCTTTCGAGGAATATATTTAGGGCTAAAATTTTTACCATCGATCGATTGGTTGTGAAAAAGTTTGTTCAGTTCAGAAGGTTATCTATCCTTTAAAATATTCAATTGATTTTTAAACTCAAACCCAAAGCTTATATAAATCGGATGATTGGAAATGTGTGCAGAAATTGACTCAAATTTTCCAACGTTTGAAATTTTTGCGAAAAAATAAATTTTGATTTGAATTTCTTTCTCTATTTTACCTAAAAATTTGTTGTGAAGTAAAGTAGAGTAAAAACTGCACTAAAATACATATTTATATGTCGTCGGAACAGCGCTTTGCATCAATTTTCCACTTCTTTACCACTGCTTTTTTGCGGTCTCTTCCCTTCCTTCTACACCGATGGGAACGGACTATGACTAGCATTTTATATCCTTTTACAGATTTGAATATTTATTCTCTTTGTGTTTGATTTAAAACAAGTTTTGCTTTTTTCACAAAACAAATATCTGAAAAAATCGGTATTTTTTGAATAAGTTATGTCTTTTTAAAAGAACAAAATATTCTTTCGTTTTATTTTTGATTTTTATCTTTTCATAAATAATTCTATTCTAAGCAATATTTTTCGCGAATTAATTATTGTCTTAAATTTTATAATAATTATATATTTATAAATGTTTTGTCAGAGTTTCTTGAATAATTAAAGGTTTTTCGAATACGAATTTGTTCTTGGTTACAAAATGAAGCATTTTCATTGTTATTTTACTCAGACCAAATTAGGCGATCATAACATTTTAATATTGACCAAATGACCAAGTTTTTTCCTATATTGCAGAGAATCTCATGATCATGATTACTAGACTTTACAACTGGGACATCATTTTTTATTTGGGGCTTTTTATTTTTCACAATAGATTTCTCATGCGTTTTGAATTGATGAGCTTGATCACGCTAAAAGGCAGGAATGTTTTATTTTCCATATAAACTCACATTTATTGAATAGATATGAGAATTGTCCAGCTCATAAATTTCTGTTTGTGTCTAAAAAAATATCCATATATTTATTGGAAAGCGATATCAGAACCGATTGGGAATCACTCGGAGAGAAAAAATAGATCAAAAATCCGTTTCTCTTGTCTTTTGTGGAAAAACATTAATCGATATTCTCTTTAACACAAAATATATTCTTTCAATGAATATATTTCTGTTTTGATATGCTTTTCTTCGGGCTTTTATTTTGATCCTATTTTTAAATAAAATATAATTCAATGAAAATTTTCTGATGTTTTCTGAGACCAGACTTTGAATTTGGAAAAAGCTTTTATGAAAATTTAAGTCAAATTTTTTTCAAAGAAGAAAATACATTGGATTGGAAACAATTTTCTTCATTTGATGGTTATTTTTGATGGTTCATATCAAGAGATGAATTGTCTCTTTAGTGTCGAGTCTCTGAAACATAAAGTCTTATTCATTTTAGTGTCAAGATTTTGAAAATTTAGCTCAAAAACTATGAAATAGTGAAACAATTTATACAGAATTCAAAGATTTTATGACAACAAATGATTGACTCCTTTATACAACGGATTTGGAGTAAAAGATTTATTCGATATATTTATATATTAAGGTTAATGAGAGAAAAATATCTCCATTTATGTCATATATTAAAGGGATTGTTCGGGTAATATATTTTGATAGGATATATAAGACTGACTGTCAAATGAAATTTCAAATATTTTTGTGACATTTTTTATCAAAAAATTGTTTGAAATTTTTCATTTGAATTGTTTTTCTATTTAATATCAATTTTGAATATAAATTGTCTGTCAATGAAAGACAAAAGCATTTCTATTATTATTTCTTGAATTTTGTTGAAAAATGTCCCCATTTTTGTTCAAAATCTCAAATTTAATAACTTTTTTGTTAAAAGTCTTAAAAACAGATTCACAGTAATTGTAACAAATTTGGCTCAGAATATGATTAGTCTTTTAATAAATTGCTGTCTTTTCATTAATGAGAAGTAAAAAGAAATTTATATTAAAGTAAATCTCTTATATTTTTCTCGACTTTTATCCCGGAGATTATCTTCAATAATATCAAAGATTTTTGTTTTGTTTGAAAATATTTTTCTTTTATTTTTTGTTTTTTTCGTCTTATTCTTGAGTTTCAACCTTTTCTAATGCTTTCTCTCAAAATGTCTTTATTTTTGGGTTTTTATTTATTGTTAATTTTTGGATCAATTTTATCGATTAAATCAAAAAAGACGGGAAATTTCTTTTTCATTTACTAAAAATTTTCTTTCATATTATTCGCACAAATTATTCGATAATTTTTTATCATTTTTTCTTTCCTTTCATTCTTATCCACACATTCTCTCAGTTTTTGCTCAGAAAAGAAAAAATTTTCTTCTCTCTCTCTCTCTCTCTCTCTCTCTCTCTCTCTCTCTCTCTCTCTCTCTCTCTCTCTCTTTCTCTTTCTTTCTTTTTCCCCTCCCCCTCCCTCTCCATTCGCCTATACTATCAAATGCTAACAATTTTGTTGTCATATGAAGTGATTTAAGATCTATCTTAACATTCAGTCGAATAGAAAACAATTCAGTGCTCATAACATAGGAGTCGTAGCCCTAAAAAAGAAGTCATATTTCTCTCTCAAACACTAACTTTATTATTATTTTATAATCGTTAGTATAAGTCGATCACAATTTTGCCAAATATACATCAGAAAAAGATGTAGCTATTAGTCATATTCCGGGCTATTTATAACTGACACCAAAGTAAAGCCGATCGTAAGAGTAAATTGAATTTAGTTTTCAGACAACCATTAAATGTAAAGATTTTTCGCGGATTTGTAGTTAAATGAAAAAACTTATTGAATGTCTGATGTTTGCAATGAAAGAGAGCTGTAATTAAGCGATTAATTTGAATACAAACTCAGATAACAATTAATAACAGACTTTGAAAGTTGAAAGTAATCTATTTTAATATCAATGCCATTGTCTGGTGTCTCGAGTCATATAAGTTTTCAATAGTAATTTGTTTGTTCTGTTCCTATAATTAATTAATGGCTTTCCCTTTAGAATCAATACTATGTCTTATGTCTTATACACTCTTTTCATTCTTCTTCTGCTTCTTTTGTTCGCGTAATTAGTGACCAAATATATTAGAGTCGGAGTCGACGACAAGAATGAGACGATTCCCTATTTGGATCCTCAGGAAAACGACAAAGAAGCAGATGTCGGCATCTCTACTGAACGAGACTTAAACTTTGGGATCACCACTACTTTGTCATCAAAAGACAATGAATGTAAGTCTTGATAACAATTATGAGTTTTATTATAACAATCAATTACTGGTATTAATGGACGGGTTATTAATATGTCTGATATCAGTTCAGACTTTGAACTTCAGAGCACTGGTAGTCAATCAAATTCCATACAAACAATTCAAGACGTATGACATTAAACGTTAATTTAATTTTAGTCAAATCGATACCACTTTTTAAAATTGTTTTCTTCGCGAATATCAATCAATTGACGAAAAATTGAAAATCAATAGATCAGAACAGCTCTTAATTCTGGCCAAATTCTGTGCAATTCTGATAAATCCATAGAACATAGGCTGAAATAATTTCTGTGATCACATAGTATGATATGTGGTATTCCTATTTCAGCCTCGAAGTCATTTAATCTGTTGTCGTATCACATCTTATGATAGAATGAGTAAAACAATTAGAATCAGCAAAAAATAGATGTCTTTTCTCCTCTTTTTTCTGTAAGACTTCCTTATGTTATATAAAAAGACTGAAAGACTTTTGTGTGAAAAGTGAGGCGAAAAAAGCAGTCAAAAATCGTTTTGATTCAGAAGTTGTTTTGGCAGAAGATATCAGACATAAAAAGAGTGGAAAACATCGATAATAAAAAACCAAAGCATCGATTGCTATGAAGAAAGTGAATCCCAATTTGAGAATTTCAGTTACATTTTGTTTCTTTCGTAGTGGAAATCCGTTGAAATTCTATCAAAAAAATAAGTAAAGACTTCATCTACTCTTATATGAACTGCTGAAAAGTGAGAACAACTCAAAAAGTATTTTTAGTTTTGAAGTTTAACTTTCACTTCATTGGACACAAATGAGACGTTTGTATGACTTCTGATCTCAATAGTACAGTATTTTTTGCACCATTTATACCAGTGTTAGATACGTGACTATTTTTTGCCCACTATAGAAAAACATGCGATAAAAGTTTCTTCGACCTATTCTTTGGTTGATTAACTTATTTTACGACAACTTCTGCACAAACGATGTCCAAAATTTTTGCTATAAAACCTGAAAGACGGTCGGATTCTTAAACTCACTAATAATTGGTGTCATTCAGAGTCCGAATGTCTTTTTCTGACACAAAACTTGTCTAAAGTTTCATTGCTTTGAGTTTCTGTTATTGTCAGTCAAAGAATGGGCTGAAAATCAAATAAATGTCTCAAATATTACTTCAAAAAAACTTTCATTTTCTTTCAATTCGTATTTAAATAGAAAAACATTTCAATTATTTTGATTTATCGGAAAATTTATCTTTCAATAAATTGAACGAAATTTTCAATTCCAGTCAAAACCAACAGAACTTATCAATTTCAAGTTGAAGAGCAATTTAACAAGATAATTCATTTTAAAATGATTGAAAATGTTAAAAATGGTCGCATCTTTTGCAAACTGTTCCATTTATTTTTAAAGGAGCTAATCTTGGACATTACTGATTGAAGTCACGAAACCTATTTATTTCTGAAAATAGATTTTTCATCGATTGAAACGAGTTTCAGAAATCTCTTTGAATTACTGGAGTCTAGACTTTTATCAGTCATGTTGTGCTC
>JAQFXL010001224.1:0-13215 GCA_034693445.1 Edwardzetes edwardsi | reverse complement strand
TTATCAATTTTAATGTATATTTTAGCTTATATTCTTGGTAATATTTTCAGAGGTTTGATCAGTGGTTTTCCTTTTGGAGTTGACTTTGTGTTAGTACAGCGTTTGTGAGATGTGCAACCAATTGCCCGGCTATACGTTGCTATTGACAACCGATCGAATTTGAATCGCATTGAAACAGTTGTGATAACTCTGTTGTTATGGAAACGTATATAAAGGTTAGACTTCCCTTTCCTTTAAACATAACTCCATTTGTTTGTCATTGTTTTGGTGATTATGTCAAACATAGTGACAAATGACTCGAAAGCGGCGGTTAGGGATCCCAAACGAGTCCAGTTCGGGATTCTTGGACCGGATGAAGTCCGGCGGATGTCTGTGACGGACGGAGGTATCCTATACTCTGAGACAACAGAGAATGGACGGCCAAAACTGGGAGGGCTTATGGATCCGCGCCAAGGAGTCATCGACCGGATCAGCCGCTGTCAGACCTGTGCTGGCAATATGACAGAGTGTCCAGGACATTTCGGACACTTGGAATTAGCGAAACCTGTGTTTCACATCGGATTTCTCAACAAAACGATTAAAACTCTTCGTTGCGTTTGTTTTTATTGTTCAAAACTATTGATTTCACCGACAAATCCGAAGATCAAAGAGATTATCAACGAAACGAAAGGCAATCCTCGGAAGCGTTTGGGACACGTCTACGACCTCTGCAAAGGAAAAAACATTTGCGAAGGTTTGACACTTGGTTTTAATCTATTCTTGTAATACGTAAACAATGCGTTTTCTTTTCGTTATCAACACGTTTTTGAACTTCTTGTGATTCAGGCGGTGATGATATCGATATAAACAGATCCGAACCAAATGAAGATCCGGCCGATCAGCTAAAGAAGAAGCTGAACACTCACGGCGGGTGCGGCCGATATCAGCCACAAATAAGAAGAGTTGGACTCGAATTGACCGCCGAATGGAAACATTTGAATGAAGACTCTCAGGAAAAGAAGATATTTCTGACCGCAGAACGAGTCTACGAAATATTTAAACACATAACCGATGAAGAAGTCATTATCATTGGAATGGATCCAAAATACGCTCGTCCGGACTGGATGTGTATTACAGTACTTCCAGTGCCTCCACTTTGTGTCCGACCCGCAGTCGTTATGTTCGGTTCGGCCCGAAATCAGGACGACTTGACTCACAAACTGTCAGATATAGTCAAATGTAATAACGAACTGATCCGTAACGAGCAGTCGGGCGCCGCCACACATATTATTGCTGAGAACGTGAAGATGCTTCAGTACCACTGCGCCACTCTCATAGACAACGACATTCCGGGTATTCCTAAAGCACAACAAAAGTCTGGTCGTCCTCTAAAGTCAATCAAACAGCGCCTAAAGTCAAAAGAGGGGCGAATTAGAGGCAATCTTATGGGAAAACGTGTGGACTTCTCTGCGCGTACTGTCATTACTCCCGACCCGAATCTGCGTATCGATGAGGTGGGAGTCCCGCGTTCTATAGCACAGAACCTGACATTTCCGGAAATCGTGACGCCGTTCAATATCGAGCAAATGCATGATTTGGTGCGAAAGGGTCACAACCAATATCCCGGCGCCAAATACATCATTCGAGACAACGGCGAACGCATTGATCTCCGTTTCCATCCAAAGCCCAGTGATCTTCACCTGCAATACGGCTATAAAGTGGAACGACATATACGTAATGGAGATATTATTGTCTTCAACCGACAGCCAACGCTTCACAAAATGTCCATGATGGGGCACAGAATCCGTATCCTTCCCTGGTCTACATTTCGAATGAACCTATCCGTCACCACTCCATACAACGCCGATTTCGACGGCGACGAAATGAATCTTCACGTCCCCCAGTCATTAGAGACTCGGGCAGAGATGGAACAGTTGACCATGGTGCCCAGGAATATAATCACACCCCAGTCTAACAAACCTGTGATGGGTATAGTCCAGGACACCCTCACCGCAGTCAGAAAGATGACCAAAAGAGATGTCTTCTTAGAAAAGGAGCAAATGATGAATTTGTTGATGTTTTTGCCCATTTGGGACGGGAAGATGCCGATGCCCGCCATCCTTAAGCCAAAACCTTTGTGGACCGGCAAACAGTTGTTCTCACTCATCATTCCGGGACCCGTTTCTCTTATTCGTAACCATTCCACACATCCCGATGAAGAAGACGACGGTCCATACAAATGGATATCAACCGGAGATACCAAAGTGCTGATTGAGCATGGTGAACTCATTTCGGGTATTGTGTGTTCTAGTACAGTGGGCAAAGCCGCCGGTTCTCTTATGCACATCGTCTTCAATGAGATGGGTCATGAAACCTGTGGTCTATTCTATGGTCACATCCAAACTGTTGTCAACAATTGGCTTCTACTCGAAGGTCATACCATAGGTATCGGCGACACATTCGCCGACCCGCAGACATATCAGGTTTGGACACGACTTGCGCTCAATTATCAAATGGTTCTCAAATATTCTTTGTTTTTATGAATAACAGGACATTCAGGAGACGATCAGAAAAGCAAAACAGGATGTCATAGAAGTGATCGAAAAGGCCCACAACGACGAGTTAGAGCCGACCCCCGGAAACACTTTGCGTCAGACATTCGAAAATCAAGTGAATCGTATTCTGAACGACGCGCGCGACAAAACCGGTGCCTCCGCTCAGAAATCTCTGTCTGAGAACAACAACTTCAAGTCTATGGTGGTGTCCGGTGCCAAGGGATCAAAAATCAATATCTCTCAGGTTATCGCTTGTGTCGGACAACAGAACGTCGAGGGAAAGCGAATTCCGTTCGGGTTTCGAAAGCGAACTCTTCCGCACTTTATAAAAGACGATTACGGCCCCGAATCTCGTGGTTTTGTCGAAAATTCCTATTTGGCGGGCCTTACGCCGTCTGAGTTCTTCTTTCACTCAATGGGAGGTCGTGAAGGTCTTATTGATACCGCCGTAAAGACTGCCGAAACCGGTTATATTCAACGACGACTTATTAAAGCTATGGAGTCAGTTATGGCCACATATGACGGCACAGTCCGTAATTCTAATGGACAAGTGATTCAATTGAGATATGGAGAGGACGGTCTCGACGGAGTAGCGGTCGAGTTACAAAACTTACCTTCACTTAAGCCAAACGATAAGGCATTCAGAGATCGTTTCAGATTCGATGCGACGAATGAAAGACATCTCAGAAAGTAATGCATTTTTTTTTGTCTTTGGTTTCGATTTTTTAATTGTTTTATTATTTATTATTCTTTTACTTAAGAATATTTACCGAAGAAGTGGTTCGCGACCTTTTGGGCAATTCCTCGTCTCTGTCTGAACTCGAACAAGAATGGGAACGGCTTAAAGCCGATCGTGAAATCCTGCGGACGATATTCCCGACGGGAAACTCCAAAGTAGTGCTTCCGTGTAATCTGAATCGTATGATATGGAACGCACAGAAGATATTTCACGTCAACCTCAGGGGTCCCACAGATCTCTCACCACTTAAAGTAACCGACGGCGTTGAAAGTCTGGTCAAACGGCTGACAATAGTGCCCGGAGAGGACCGACTCTCAGTTCAGGCCAATCAAAACGCAACACTTCTATTCAGAGCGCTATTGCGGTCAACACTCTGCACCAAAAAGATCACAGAACAGGACAGACTCAGTTGTGAGGCATTCGATTGGCTCATCGGTGAGATCGAGACCCGTTTCCAGCAGTCACAGGTCCAACCGGGAGAAATGGTGGGCGCATTGGCCGCCCAATCACTGGGAGAACCGGCCACTCAGATGACGCTCAACACTTTCCATTACGCCGGTGTGTCTGCAAAGAACGTCACATTAGGTAAGCAATTGATAACTTTTCCCTCGAATTTTTAAAATTAATTGTTTTGCTATTCAGGTGTTCCCCGACTAAAGGAAATCATAAACATATCTAAGAAACCGAAGACCCCTTCCCTCACAGTGTTTCTAACGGGTGCGGCCGCTCGAGACGCAGAAAAGGCTAAGGATGTGTTGTGCCGGTTAGAGCACACCACTCTTCGCAAAGTGACTGCCAATACGGCCATATATTACGATCCCGATCCACTCAACTCAGTGATTATGGAGGACCAGGAGTTCGTTAATGTCTATTACGAAATGCCAGACTTCGACACATCAAAGATCAGTCCCTGGCTTTTGAGGATAGAATTGGACAGAAAGAGAATGACTGACAAAAAGCTAACTATGGAACAGATCGCTGAGAAGATCAGCGCTGGCTTTGGAGAAGACCTCAACTGTATCTTCAATGACGACAACGCAGAGAAACTCATTCTTCGAATTCGAATTATGAATTCGGATGAGAAGATGGAAGAGGAGGAACAGGTTGATAAGATGGAGGACGACGTCTTCCTCAGATGTATTGAGGCCTCTATGCTCTCAGACATTACTCTTCAGGGAATTGAGTCCATTATCAAAGTGTATATGCATTTGCCCACCACTGACAACAAGAAGCGAATCGTCATCACTGAAACGGGAGAATACAAAGCCATTGCTGAATGGCTTCTCGAAACTGACGGCACTTCACTAATGAGAGTGCTCTCCGAACGTGATGTCGATCCCTCCCGAACCTACTCTAACGATATTTGCGAAATATTCTCGACGTTAGGCATCGAAGCGGTGCGAAAGGCTGTCGAGAAAGAGATGAATCACGTCATCAGTTTTGACGGCTCTTACGTTAATTATAGACATTTGGCTCTTCTCTGCGATGTTATGACAGCGAAGGGACATCTTATGGCTATCACCCGACACGGCATCAACAGACAAGATGTCGGCGCTCTTATGAGATGTTCATTCGAAGAGACTGTTGACGTTCTGATCGACGCGGCCGCACACGCAGAGATAGACCACCTCAAGGGTGTGTCTGAGTGTATAATTATGGGACAGTTGGCCAAAATGGGAACGGGTGCGTTCGGTATGCTTTTAGATCCGGATAAGTGTAAACACGGAATTGAAATTCCTATGAATTTGCCCGGAATGGGAGCTATGGGTGAGTGACGACTATTGGCTGACATTTAATTCAATTTTATTTATTATTTGATTTAATCACTTCAGGCGCCGGTATTTTCTTTGGAGGCGCAGATTCGCCCACAATGTCTGGAATGTCACCTCAAATGACTCCATGGAATCAGGGCGCCACTCCTGCTTATGGCACAACGTGGTCACCTGGACTGGGAATGGGAATGACTCCAAACGCAGCCGGCTTCTCGCCATCAGCTGCTTCTGATGCGAGTGGACTGTCTCCGGGCTATTCTCCCGCGTGGTCACCACAGCCAGGATCGCCCGGCTCTCCCTCTTCGCCATACGTGCCGTCACCACACGGCCCAATGTCGCCGTCATATTCGCCATCATCTCCAGCATATGCTCCAATGTCTCCGGGCATAGGGCCGTCGAGTCCAACCTATTCACCAACCAGTCCTTCATATTCCCCGACGAGTCCCTCTTATTCGCCGACTTCTCCCAATTACTCGCCGACGAGTCCTAACTATTCTCCGAGTTCGCCGTCATATTCGCCAACGAGTCCCTCGTATTCTCCTACGAGTCCCAGTTATTCGCCGACGAGTCCGAGCTATTCGCCTACCAGTCCTTCGTATGTTTACTCTCTTTAAACTCATTTCAATGAAAATTAACGATTAATTCATTTTGTTTTCAGTTATTCTCCAACGAGTCCATCATATTCTCCGACCTCTCCTTCCTATTCCCCAACCAGTCCGTCATATTCGCCGACGAGCCCCTCTTACTCGCCAACCAGCCCTTCATATTCTCCTACGAGTCCGAGTTATTCTCCGACCAGTCCTTCCTATTCGCCAACGAGCCCGTCATACTCGCCGAGCTCTCCATCATATGCTCCAACCAGTCCGTCCTACTCTCCGACGTCACCATCGTATTCACCTACCAGTCCCTCTTACTCTCCAACGAGTCCATCATATAGTCCTTCGTCGCCGTCATATTCGCCGACGAGTCCGTCTTATTCTCCGGGTTCGCCCACTTATTCGCCGTCGTCGCCGAAGTACTCTCCTGCGAGCCCTTCCTATTCGCCGACGAGTCCCTCTTACTCGCCATCGTCTCCGCGCTATTCTCCGACGTCACCGAAATATCCGCCGACTTCTCCGCGCTATTCACCGACGAGTCCATCGTATTCTCCGACGAGTCCCAACTTCAGCGGTGGTTCTCCCGGCTATTCGCCTACTTCTCCAACTTATTCTCCCAGTTCTCCGAAATATACGCCGACGTCTCCCTCTTACAGTCCGTCATCGCCTAAGTACTCGCCGACGAGTCCAACCTATTCTCCGACGAGTCCAAACTATACGCCTACGAGTCCGACATATTCGCCAACCAGTCCTCACGGGTCTCAATATTCGCCGACATCTCCGAGTTATTCACCGACGAGTCCTACGTATTCACCGTCGAGTCCTTCACGCGATGACAACGACGACAAGAACTGAGTCAACAGTTTATAAGAGTTATGTTGTTTTCAATCAAAATTTGTGTAAATATTTATCTATATTTCGCTTATTTTTCAATTATTTTGTTTTTTTCTATATATCTTAATACGAGTCTACAAAACATTTTAATCAGTCGTTTATTCTGTTCTCAAATAATTGATTAAAAGATTTTTAGAATTAAAATAATTGTAATGATTTTGAAATGCATTTTAATAAGTGTTTTAATAAAAGTTCAAATAATTCTTAAAAAAATATCTCTATTTTATTCATATTTTAAAGAATTATTGGGAAAATCAATGCAACCGTTTGTCTGTCCTTAAGATAAACTGAATATTTATTTTGATTATCTTTCAATCGATTGATTGGAAGTAAGTCCTTGTTTTCAAAGTAAAAGTCCTTTTATCAAAGGATATCACAAAATAATAAACAGATTATTTGAAAATCTGTGAAATTTAAATCAATAAATCGTTTCTCTCGGTTCTGATCGGAAAGTCTGTTCTGAAGGGAAACTGTTTTTTATGTCTTCATTACTTAATCTTAAAATTAGACAAATAATCGTTGAAATAACTATCGAGAAAATTGTTATCTATTTTGTTTTTTCATCATTTGATTGATTGGAAGTCAATCGAAGGTTATTTTGCTAATAATCTAGTACTTTGGAAGCGATCGGACCATTTAATTGGTGAGAGTTTTCCTAATTGTCAGTTGATTTTCATTTCAAATCATTTTTAAGTTTTGTGTGAAAAGGAGTGAAAACCAAAAAATATTTCATTTATTAATTCAAATTTAAATCAATTTTATAAAACAATTTTTCCAAAATGCCTGAAAAGACAGCATTTTCACCGGTCACTCATGTCATCTTCGATTTGGACGGCCTACTCATCAACAGTGAAGTGCTGTTCGCCAAAGCCATCGATGTTCTCCTCAAAAGATATGGTTTGTATTTAATATTTTACAATTTTTCATTGAATGTGTCAAATATTCTCAAACTTGTTGAGCTTAAAATATCCTCTCGAGTGTTGGCTTGTATCATGGTTATTTAGCTTTGAAAAGTCAATATTTCACACGTTTTCATAGAATTATTGATGACTTTCGAAAAAATTTGTCAAATTTTATCTGAAAACCAAAGTTTTGTATAAAAAAGAAGTTTATAAAAAAAAGAGGAAACAATTTTTGTGAAGGCTTTGAATAAATCACTTATTGATCGCAACATTGAATTGACTTCAAATTAGGTATAAAAGAGTACAGTAAAGCCCTTCAGGAGAAAGTGTTGGGAATGGAAGTGGATCGAGGAATACAAGTCATTATTGACGAAACAGAGATTCCCGTCTCTGTTGCGGAGTTTCGGGTTCTCGAGAAAGAAATTTACTACAAAGAGATGGAAAACTGTCAGCTTATGCCTGGAGTGGAGAGACTTGTCCGACACTTTAAGGCACACAACATCCCGATGGCCATCGCCACCGGCAGTACACTCGAGTCCTTCAAAATCAAGACATCGAGATATTCAACACTTTTCAAAATCGGAAACTTCTTCTCACACATAGTCTTCACAAGAGATGACACAGAAGTAAAGCGCCCCAAACCGGCCCCTGATGTCTATCTTATCACTGCACAGCGATTCAAGCCATCGGTTGAGGCAAAAAACTGTCTTGTCTTCGAAGATTCTGGCTTAGGTGTGGA
Source organism: Edwardzetes edwardsi (assembly GCA_034693445.1). Lineage (NCBI taxonomy): Eukaryota > Metazoa > Arthropoda > Arachnida > Sarcoptiformes > Ceratozetidae > Edwardzetes > Edwardzetes edwardsi. Next base: position 5,039 of record JAQFXL010001224.1, on the reverse strand, counting down.
CGGAGCGATTAGCGCAGGCATGCAGTGCGTTATGGTGCCCGACACCAGGTTCCATTGCACTCAGAAGAACGCCACTCTTATCATACCCTCTCTATTGGAATTTGAACCGCAATTATTTGGTTTACCAGCTTTTCATCAATAGTTGCGTCAATTTTTGTTTATTTATCTAATTTTCTAAAAAATATTAATTTTTTCGCAAAGATTTTAATTTTCATTTTAGAAATAATTTCAGATTTAATGCAAAAAATATTTTTCTATTTCACAGAATATTCTGTAATTTGAATAAAATGTTTATTTCTTTCACACAAATCATTGAATAAATTAATTAAAATGCGTTTATTTCAGAACTTAAGGCAAACGACTTTACTCTAAACAGATGATTGATTTTCAATACGAAAGGCTGTCCTCTTCAACAAATACAATGTGATTAAGAAACTGAGCAGAGATTGACATAAGTAGAGTTCCTTCAGATTTAGATCGATATTTACTCTCAATGTCTGCAAACTTTTTAAGACAATTCTGAGAGAAATGATCGCAAAAAAAATAGATTTCAAGAATTTTATTGCTTTTTAGACACAAAAGCGCTGAAAACCAGAATCAATAAAAAATATTCTCAAATAATATGTCTCTAAAAACACATTATTTTAGTTTAAAAGATAAGATCATATTTCTTCACAACGAAAAAAATAACATTATGATAAATAACCTTAATCAACTAATTAGCAACTGTTGAGTCACAGTGAGTGGTGTGTATACTGTGGTACTGGCCCTGAAATGGTATAATAACCTGTCTTTGACTCAAAATTATTAAATAATTATTTGAGACCAGAATAAAACAATAGACTAAAAGTGAAATTATTGGTGAATTATTGGTGGAATCCAAGAGCAGTTTGTATCGAAGTGAACAATGAATTCAAGTTCATAGCATTGTATGCAATCGATAGATAAATGAGTGTTTGGAGTGCAGTGCGAGCACTGATAATACGCATAGTTTGATGTCATAAACACACAGAATGTAAGGTTCACTCCGTTTGCTTGGACTCAACCACTGCTAACAACTATGTGGAGAGGATTTGCGCGACTATTGAGAGGATATGCCCTCACATTGTGTCAGACGCTTAACTAAAAGGTGCCTCCAATTTGACTTCACTCCGAGGAAAACAGTCCACAACAGAGACGGGAACAGATGTGTTGCTTATTGCTGTCGACTAACACAAGGATATACCGATAATATTACGTGTTTGGGATATATGTGTGCCGTTCAGCCAAACCTATTGTTGTTCAGAAGCTCTAAATGTAAGGCCACTGATCTTTGCCTCTAATCTAACAAACTTTTGTCTTATTGTTTGCCATTTATTGATAATTATCTTTCATTTCATTGCAATCTAATCATTGTCTCAAACACTCAGTAATTGAGTGAAGAGTTTATAACAACTCTCAGAGTTTTCAATACTTTTTTCCACAAAACTCTAAAACCTATGATTTAAGTGCTTTGAGAAAATCACAAACTTTCAACCAAATCCTTGGTCATTGACTATAAGTTTGGTTCTTCTCTTTTATGCATAAGTTCTTTCACTGCAATTGTTCTCAAAGTTGACTAAAAAAAATTTTTTCAATACATTTCTCATATAATACTCAGTGTTTATGTTTTTGTGCTGTGCTTTTGTGCTGTGCTTTTGGTGTTAATGTTGTGCTTAAAAGTTGAAAATCAACTCTTGATTTGATATTTTAGTTTAATTCTTCTCTTTTTGTTTTGCCGGTATATAACGCTCTCTCCTTCTTATCCCTTAACCTTTAACTGCCTTCAAGTCGCACAACATTTTTTCAAGTACAAATCCTGTCCATTTCCTCTGTGCTGAGCCCTCACTCAACGCCAGTGCATTGCTATTCATATCCTCTCATTATTTGCCTCAAACTTGAGTTCACTTTTTTTTGATGATATAAACTCTATTAAGTAATATACTATCTGAAGGCTAACCACTTAATACGAGTCAATCGACTGCCACAAGAAGTGAATCCTCTTTTTTGGTGGTGAACTGCATTTGCCAACAATAATAGCCATACAATACCTGAGCCAAACACACACCTGAATAATAATGAAGGACTTGAGTTCATCAGCAGCTCAGTCTCTAACATCAACGTCAGAACTGTGGCCAGTCGGTGTCAAACTGGGCATTGTCCGACTGGGACGGGCCGCTGGAAAGGTATTTATTCCAACCATTTACTCAAATATTGTGTTTTATAATATAATTTTGAAAATTTCCAAAAATGAAGTCTCGAATCGTTTTTCGGTTCGGTTAGCGTTAAGTCGATTTCAACGCTTAGTATTGACTGTGAGGTCATTCCTCTCCGCCGTTTATGCATTGCTTTCAGTCGTCTGTACATACGTTGTATATAATCTTCATTCTGTGCCGTCTCTCTCTCTACTACTATGTGTGTCGTATCTGCCTTTCCCTCTCCTCCGCTCTCTTTTCACTGCTTTTCTTCGAACGTTAATCTTTTTGTTGCGCTCTTTTCACCGAATTTCAGAGGTTTTGCTCGAATATAATATACAAAACGAGAGAAACTCAAATATTTCTCATTTGAATGCAATATTTGAGTGAAATTCTCGAAAGAAAATTAATTAAATTTGTTTTCGCTTTCCTTCTAAACCTGATTTTGATTTCAAGAGTGAGTCCTCTGTTGAACCCAATAATCAAAATAATTTGTGTTTTGTTTTAATATATATCTTATATCGACTTTCATCTAATGGTTGTTGTGTTGGGACTCAAATCAATCCCAACAGACATTAGATCTAAGAGTGAAGAGTATGAGTACAGAAGTGTTGCTATTCATTGATTTCTGGTTGCTATCCATTGCTAACCATTGCATCTTATATTTATGTAGTCTATAGTTATATTAGAGCACTCACTCACTCCTCTGTCCTTTTATTCCTATGCTTTGCGTGTGTCTGGTATTGGATGTGCTCTACTATTGCCTAACTTATACCAAAGCCTTATTGATCCGAACCGTTAAACCAATGCATTTTAGGCAATATTTAGAGATACGAACCTCTATTTCTCCATCCGATGCATCCATCAGTTGTTAATGTCGTCTCTCTCTCTCTCTCCCCTCCCTCCCTCTCCCATCTCTTCATTGAGAATAATAGCAAATGATTTGCACAGAATAAAACTGTATACATCTTATATAAGGATTACTTTAGTTATGTTTGCATTTACCAACAAAGCATCAAGTTGAATGTTTGAAAGAGCCTAGCATTCATCAAATCAATTATTATGCACTGATAAGCTAACCAGGAGCACAATTGTGAATTTGTTGTATACCAGAGCTGTGTCTATGTTTCGTCTACTTTTTAACTCATGTCAAACGAATTTATTTCAATCGATAACTGTTTTGAGACTAAACCAGAGGTCATACAACTCGGCGCACAATTCGAGACATACAGATCACTGACAATACTGTCTGGAAGCTTTATAAATCGAGCCATACTTTGATTAACTGCCTTTATGGCATTTAACCTAGACATGAAGTTAATTCTCATAATTGAATTGTTTGTTTAGCTCAAATACACACTATTGGATGAACAGGATATAGTACTGGCGCGGGAGTACAGCTTCGAAGTGAGTACAGCTTTAAATGCATTTCTACACTCATCGCAAGTCTTAACCTTATTATCGATTTGAAGATTGTTTTATACAAACCTATGCTTTAATGATAACTAAATATAATATCGATTATCGCATAACTCTTATTCACATCTAATCTCTTTTATAGTACTTTTTACAGTCAAATGAATTAATTATAGGCTATTATAGACTTGAAACTTAGGGAAAGGCATACCATTAGCAGTAAATTACATTTGAAATGCATTGATGAAAAACTTTGCACTCATAATAGGCGCGACTGGAGATCGATCGGTACGGCAACGGTGCCATTGTCTTTGCATATGCCTTCCACAATGGGCGCAGATCTTCTGCTCGATATCTACAGGACGTGATCTGGTATTGAAATCCCGAATCAAAGTTTTCAATTCAAAAATTTAATCAAATCTTACTCTCAAAGGGAATCACATTTCGGACACATTCCCGATTCGTTGCGTGTCATACATAAGAATCACATATCAATGGACAACAGAGTGGATAATCTGCAACTCGTGCAGCGGTCGATCGCATGTAATTGGTACAGCTGTCTTTGGCGCACAAATAAAACTAATGATCAGCACCTCTCCCTTTACTACTGTGCGATACAACAGTTGCCATCCGAACATAACTTCGATGTAATTATCATCTAATTTATTATCCATTGTCTTAAAAGTTACCTTTTCTTATGGTTAGCCCTCATTTGTTGATAAGAGTAAGTGTTTGGACGCAAACGGAGATCTCGTGGATGAGGACGGTATGCAAACACTCATAAAATTGGTTCAATTCTATCATTAAAATGAATTCTCTTTAATTGAAAGATGATTCCAATTACTACGAATGTCATTACCCCGCATGTGGTGAGCTCAACATAAAGCACCATGATTAAATTTCATTTTAACATTTCAATTTGTCAAATAGTCCGAATTGAAAAAGAGCCTCGGCAATTTTCCATATGTGGTCGCTGTCAACAGACCCGATACTGTGGCACAACCTGCCAGCAAAGGGATTGGCCTTTTCACAAGAGATTCTGCAGAGAGAAGCGCCGGGACTTCAATCAGAGCGATAGACTACCAGAGAGATAATGTTAATCAACTTATTAACACATTTTTCTCCCCATTTGTTATAAATACTAATCATTACTATTATTACTAAACATTTTTAAAACAAATTCTTATTATTATTCATTCATTAAGTTTTTTATGTCAGTATTTGTCAGTTATTTCTTAAAAATCATACTAAATGTGAAGTGAATTATATTTTTAAATAATTTTGAGCGTATTTTAAGTTATTCACACATTAATCGATTTTAATGATAATTTTTACCACAAAAACAAATGAAACGAAAGATTTTACGAACGAATCGTTTATTAATCTGTGATTTTATCGCACAAAACAATT
>JAQFXL010001223.1:0-13221 GCA_034693445.1 Edwardzetes edwardsi | reverse complement strand
CTCTCTCTCTCTCTCTCTCTCTCTCTCTCTCTCTCTCTCTCTCTCTCTCTCTCTCTCTCTCTCTCTCTCGCATTTCTTTGATCTTTTATTCCTTAAAATTCTGTATAAATATTTGATTTCATGAGTTTTTATTATTTGCGTTGAAATTGGAGCGCCGTTTGCTTTGAAATATTTTTTTGTGGAATAATTGAAATTTCAAATATTTCTCTCAAATGTTATTTAAAAAATATTTCTCTTTTTAGTCAAAAATTGAAGAAAAATGTATTTAAAGTCTTTTGAGTGAATTCCAGAAGAGTTGAAGTAAAGTTTGAAATAGTTTTCGTGATTTTTCTCATTCGTTGCAAAGTGTGAACAGAGAAGTGTTTTCTCAACTGAAGTGAATTTCTTTCTCAAACAAAGATTACAGAAATGGATTGAAAAACAGTGGTATCGGAAAAAAGGCTGAAAGCGATGAAAAAACAAAGTGAACACAAAATCGATCAAAAAGTTCGACGCTTTGTGTTTGCAAACTATTGTCAATCCCTTATGAATAAACTTGCACTGAATAAGTTTGCTGTAAGAAACAAGTGCACTACCATTCAGACAATTCCACTTTTTTGCTGTTGATTTAAACAATATGAGCACAAATCTAATCACATTTTACTGTTGAAAATATTCACTTTAATGATAGAAAAAATATGGATTCGTTAATATTCTGGGCTCAATATTTATATCGACCAACAATTTACTTCAAATCCACTGATAAAACCCTAACCATATTTGTGTGGTATAAACTGAACATGTTAATTATTATACTTCAACAGTTAGTATCATTTGATATTTTGCTCAAACATTGCTTAACTCAATTTGATATAGTTATTGATATTAAGGCAGCAATTTGCGCATCATGGGTGTCCAAAATTGAGCTCAAAATAGACTTTACTATATGTTGTTTTTGCAAAATGATACCAAAACAGCGAGAATTGGCTCCAAAACATTTAATCACTCAAATAATTTGGAAACTCTTCCATCGATTTTGTATTAAAAGTATTGCTTTCAATGCTTTCATTATTACATTCAATGTTTTAGACAAGACTTACGGAAATTCGTTTAAAAAATCTCTGCATGACTTTGAGTAAAGTGTTGGCTGAATAATGTTTGAAATATTCATCGATCCTTAAATGTCATTAAATGCAATACCAATACCATTATCATTGAAATTCACTGAACTTGAAATTTGAATGCATTCGAAAATTTCACATCTATACAAAAGTTGAATTCACGAAGACTTGGATTGAGTTATATTACAAACTGTATATCAATTATACTTAAATCTTCAAATTGAACTCTTATTATGTAGAGCCATGATCATTAGGTTTAGAATGTGTGTGTTGCTTGGTTATTTCGCATCTTTAAAACGCAATTAAGAGATCAATATCTGATAAAATCTTCATTTTATATCTAAAACTAACGCAAAAGTATTGTTTTGCTGACTATTATATACGAATCAATTGATTTAAACCCCGATATAAATAACATATGATTTTCATAATGAGATTATCGATCTTTTTTGCAAACGTTTTCATTGCTTTGAATCGTGATTTCAAATGCAAAACACGTTATAAGTTATGAAACTTATGCCAAATATTACTATAATTTCTAAACAAAAATAAGACTTAATTTCAATACAAAATCAGAAATTTAGCTGAGATTTGAAAGAATAGATAGAATTTGTTTGAAACTAAAAATTGAAAATCCGTTCCACTCTTTTATGCAGTGCTTCACCAAAATAACTGTTATTTGATATTTTGAAAGGAAGGCATCCAATGATTGAATGCACTATAATTAGCATTTTTTATGCATTTCTTATACAATAGTTTACAAAACATTAGAATTTAGATTATTTTTCTTTAAAACTTAAAAAAATATTTTCTCCTTATTTGAGATTTTGAGCGCAAATCGTGATCTTTTGCGGAGTATTTCTGAGTAATCAAGTCTTGAACTCAATCCTAATCTACTAATTAATTCAAACGATCCTAAAAATTGCTTTTTATTGTTTGAAATTTATTCCCACTATTAATGAAGTCCTTCTTCTGGAGTACTCATAAAATTCATTAGTTTTAATGCTTCCTATAATCAGACGAAAAGAGACGAAGAATACGAAGAAAACATTTTTTCGATGAATAAATAAAAGTAATTTTTACAACTCATAAGACTTTTTATCGCTTTTGCAATGAATATATAACTCAAGTAATGAATAATTTAGTTGATATCAAAACAAGTATTAATCAAATAATTATTTTATTTGTTGTTCATTATATCAGTAGATATTCATTATATTAGTTTTAATTGGTTTCGCACTCAGAAGAGAGAAAACCATTTTATTATTTACTCTTCTCTTCTTTATTTTTGAGGAAAAGATGTTTAACTCATTAAAATATTTGAGACACAACTGATAATGTAGTCGGAGGTCAAATCATGAGTATTTGCAACATGCAAATTGCAGTTTTTGATTGCATTTCATATTAATTCTAAGGTTAAAAAGGTCAGTTGAGCTTTACTTTACCGGTAAGTCACGGCTTATGTCAATAAAACGTCAGTTTATATGAGTTATACAAATACCAAGACAACGATTGTTTCTTTCCTCTCAAACCGTGACTCAAACGTCTCTTCTATGAAGTGTTCGACTCAGAGGAATAGCCGAACGAACAGAATGGCCACTCCTTAAATCTGAAAAAATGTGATGGATAAGTTAGAAATGTCCAGCTCTGAACATATCCCGACTCAACTACTCTTTATATCCATTTTGTTTGTTAGCTTTTAGATCGAGTGATTCCATGAATTTTTAATGGTTTGTCTGTTTGTTTGTTCGCTTCCTAACAAACATTTTATTTTTCGTTCAATCCTTGTGTCGAATCAAATGATTTATTTGAGAATATTTTCTCTTTTGTTTGGTCTTATTTCCGAAATTTTCCAGTTATTTTTATATAGTCTATTTGTTTTTGATTTGAACAGAATCATGTTGTTATGGCAACGGATCCAAGAATCGCATCACTTATTTATTGAATCAAACATAAGTCCTCCTAAAAAACAAATCAAACATAAAATTCTCGTTTTATTTGTGTATTACATATACTTTTGACCAGACTTTAGAAAAAACTACCGATTCTTCTGAGAATATGTTTGAACTTAAGTCCAGATTATAAGTTGAAAACTCTCTCATCATTTGGTCATTCGTTGAAATGTATTGAAATATATTTGTCTCTCAAAACCTTCTAATCTTTGGATCAAAAGGAAACTCAAATCAATTTCGTAGACAACAACTAAAAGAAAATATCAGACAAAATAATGACGAATATAATGAAACAAATGATTAGTGAAAGCGATAGGAAGTCATAGTTTTTTAATAAATAGCAAAAATCCTGACTCCGATCGACACAAGAAATGAATAATTTATGCCATCATTTCATTCATATATTTTTAATTCTTCTCCATTTCATGAATAATGAATTTTTCAAATCTTGCAAAACTTATTTGTCATTTGAAATATGAGTTTCGGGTTTCATACGAAAAATGTGAAAAATGAAACGAAACCAAAATATATTAATTCAAAGAAGAATAATGTCTTCAATTATTGATCTAAATTAAACATTTCCAACACTTATTCTGTTCACAAGAGCCTAGTCTTCTGTTTTTCTAATCTTAGACTTCATGTAAAAATGTTTTTATTTAATTAATTTTTCTGAGAAAATGGTTTTCAAAATAAAAGATTATTCGTTGAAATCGTGTTTACGAAAGAATTAAACGAAAAAAAAAACTCTTAAATTAATTTCAAAATATACTCTTAGTTAAGAATTTGGTTATCTATCAAAAATGAGTTCTCATTTGAAACATGTTTTTAGACATCCTTTTAGTTAAGATAACGAAACAACTAATTAATTGCATATCAAATATATGACACAAAACAGTACCGAACCGAAGACCTAATATACGGACCTTTGATTACATTCTTCTGACGGCAATCGAGACTTGATTTGCAAGACCTGACTGTTTTATAACTGAAACAATTAATTATTCATCGAATGGCTCAGAGCCTAAAACAGAGCCCAAAACAAAAAAAGCAAAGTCGATGTCCTCAACATTCAAAAAGTGTTTACACGAAAACAAGGCCTGCCTTCCCAGTGTTGGCGCACTTTTATAAATAATTCACTTAATTTTCGTAATCATTAATTATAAATGATTTTCGTTTGCACTCAACTATACCAGAGTTGTGTGCTTTTAGGCCTACTCTACAAAATTATTAGTTTTTGAGCGGAATTTCCGACTTTAATCCACTTTAAGACCTGTCGTGTGCTAAGAGGCTGTGCATTAATGATTAGGACATCAATATTCCCAAACACAATACAATCCCAATGTGGATCACAGATCCTGGATTATATTATCTGATGGCTCATTTTATATTCAATGATAACATTGCAAGGGATTGCAAAGTCTGTTGAAATATTTTGAATGAGACTAGATAACGTGTGCTAAATTAATAACCCGTTGAAATTTCCATATCATTTTATTCTCATTTTCCCATGCGTATTATTAAAAAAACAAATTCTAATTTAACCTGATCATTATTTTAATAACTTAACAAACCATTGCATATAAAAATTTCTTATGAAACTCAAAACAATGCATAATATTTGTGTTAATAAATACCACTATTTTGGAGAAAATGGTATTAAAATAATAACAAACGAAAGAAACGCAAAAGAATTGATATTTTTGTGCGGAATATGATTACAAACGAGACTTTTGGGATATACTCGGATGTAATGAAAACTTCTCTCATCTGTAAAAATACTTTTTTCTCTTTCTTTTTGAACTCAACGAAAATGAATGCAATTTACTAGGCTTTAGGTGAGAGATGGCCAAGATCATCGACTTGATCGAGATTTAAGACGAGTAAATTGAAGATTTCCTATCAAACTTCAAAGTTATCCATATAATTTAAGAAACTAAAACCAAAAACCTTTTCTGGTGAATATGTATGACCCAAATCTGTGGATATCCCTGCAATAGATCCCTTCCCAAAATCACTTTACTATTGAATAGAAATCCGCAACAAATGATATGGTTTTGTGACACAAACCAAAAGAATTCTGTTATTACTTATGTATTCTGTTGTTATATACGAGATATGTATCCCAAGTATGCGAAAAGTCATTAAAATAGTTTTGTGTGCAATAGTTTCGAGAATTTCCTCTATAACTCTCTCTTCGCATAACAAAAAGCATTAAGACTTTAATTTTGATTAATAGAGGAATTATGAGTGAAATAACTTTTATATATGGCTTTAGTGCTGGTATGCGGACAGTCAGACCTCTCTCTCACCGACTGTTTGGGGCAATAATGAGCGTCTCTCGAGTTGAGTCACATTCGGGGAGTATTTCCCCCACTATTTGTGCGCTAATTTATAAGTATTAAAGCGTGAAAACATTTTTTCAAATAAAATATGAAAAGCCGTCATATTTTTCATATTTTCTATTTGTGTTTATTTTTGCCTTTACTTTGACTTCACATTCAATGCATTCAACGCTTAATTCTATGTTTGAGTCATAATAAACGTTAAACTAAATCATAATTTCAATAATAAATAAGAAAAATCATTAAAACTCAAGAATCTTATTTCACAATCATTTTGAATGAGTTTTGCAAATGTTTGGACTCTTTGCCAGAGTATTGATGCCATGAATAAGAAAAATCATAATTTTCTGTAAAATAAAATCCATGTTTTCGTCGTCTTATTTCTTTTTCACTCAGTTTTTGCTATTTTCCTAAATTATATCTCATTTTACTGCAAATGATTCAAACATCAACTCAACCAAAAACAAGAATAATAACAATAATTGAACTGAATTTACATTTATATCTAATATAATGTAATTCAATGTTTGCTCGGATTCACAAAAGTCTTAAATATGTTATTATTCATTCAAATGTTTTAAAATTTGGTTAATTTTGTGCCAAACAAAACTCAAAAACATAATTAAATGCACAGATTGTGATGTCATAGGAATTGATTCATTAAAATTCATTATAAGACTATTTAAAGAATTGACGAAAATATTTGTTTGTTTCACATATTTTTGTTTTTGCAATTGATTTATGAATTCAATCATTTATTTGCCGATAGGCTTGACTTTGATATTATTTTATGAATTGTTTATTTTGATATATTTTCAGTTGTGTTGGCCGGGAGTCAGACAAATATTTGTCGAAATGTTATGCAATTTGTTAGTGGAGTTCCTCTCGAATTAGTTATGCCCTTTACAGACATCAGACTATTGCCGTTGAATTACAGACTAAAATAAAAGTTTACTTTAATCATGAAATTTGGTTTTTTTCATCAAACATACCATAACTTCGCAACGCATTTATGGCGAAACTCAGAATAATTAATGATTGAAATAAATTTCCATTTCGTTTAAAATTAATGAAATATTTGAAGCATTACTTTAGTTTAAAAACAGTAAACAGAATCGAAGAGTTCATTTGAATTATGCAATTATATCCAGATTACTGTGACTTCAAGTTTAAGGTAATGTGAATTTTAAACAAAATTTTAATTACTTTTCCATTCGATAGTCACAAAAATGCAGAAATTTGATGACTTTTTCTAATTATTCACGAAATTTGAATAAATATTATTTATGTTTAATTAGATTTTTGTCTTTTCAAACAAAACCACGTTTTTAAACAATTACTGCTTTTTGTCATATGTTGTAATCGGAGTCGTTTATAATGAACTCACTGTCTGTTCATAAGAGCCAAACGTCTCATTAAAATTCCGTAAAACTTCATAAGCATTGCATAAGACATACAAACTGGGAGTCAGTGAAGAGTCGGATCCCGAAAAACATAAAATAAGTGGCACTTCATGGAGACTAAGTAGAGATACTCTTCCCATCGCTTCGGTCAATATGCTATTCCACTAATTAATTATTCAATACTTGAATAGAGGGACACAACTCTAGTGTTTGTATTGAATCAGTGATCAAAAACAGTCGAAATCAGATCCAGTCTCGGAGTCAGTGTTTTTAGTCATTTGTAATAAACATTTCATATGAGATGAGGACTGGAATCGTAAATGTTTTGCCACTTTCACTGCTTATATTCCCTATTCATGACCTGACAGTTATGGCTATACTAATGGATATATGTTTGCAATTTTGCCGAAAAAATTTGAAACAAAACGATAGCTAAAAGTAACGCCGAAAACCCGAACTGACTCTCATTATAGACATAACTGATATTTACATAATTAGATTATTTTCATGTATTCAATGCTCTTATGTTGTGCTCTACTCTTATCACTATTTACTCATTTCGTTAGAAAATAGGTATCTCAATGCCTATGAATTCCAGATCCCAGTCCCACACAGCCTTCATTCCTCTCCTTCTGATTCGATCGACTTCTTTATCATTTTGGTTGAGTTCGTCAAAAGATCTTCTTTTTTAAGAGAAAAACCTAATTTTATTTCCTTATATTCAATATTAGATTTGACGTATAATAAAGTTTACGACTCTTTTATTATACTTTAGAATTCAGTTTCAAATTTTCAAAGATAAGATTCATCTTATTTTTCTTGACTCAAACGAAAATTAAAATTATTTTTGTATTTTTCTTTGGAGAAAAATTCTTTTACGATCAGATATCTCTCAATTCCTTAGATTATGTGATACTAAGGAAAGTTATATTTTTTTCTCGACAATCGATAGTCGAATAAATTATCGATTTTTCTAATATTCAACAATACTTTAGATAAGAATTTTTGAGAAAAGAAAAACAGTTTAAAAATTATAATCTATTAGTTGTTATATAAAGTCTGTGAATAATAATAATATTCTGAACACATTTTCCAATATAATAGGATTTTACTCATGATATCGATTGAATGCATTTTGTTTTCATCGAATACTTCATAAAATGTAAATATTTTTGAAAATTTCCAAAATATTCGAGTCGTGAAACACATTTTTGCCCAGAAATACATAAATAAAAAGAGCAAAAAATATCCTTTAGTTTATTTCACCCGAACTACTGCTTGAAATTTATTCAAATGGATTTCATAGACATTCAGAACAAACAAAATTTGTTTTCTTTCTTATTCTAATTCTTGCCTACAATTGACTGAATAGGAAAAGAAATAAAAATTCAAAAGCAATTTCCCGACAATGAAGGCTTCAATTTAATAAATGTTGATCACAAGAACAGTTCATTTCTATTTTTATTAGTCTTTTTTGGAAATTTATTTCTCTTATTGTCTACACATCTGGCGATAGACTCATATGTATTATACAACTGTTAAGAATATTAGTTATAAAAAGCACTCAAACATTAGTTTTTATATATTTTTATTGTTTAAAACATTTCCAAATAATAGTAGTATTACTCGAGAGGTCTGACATAACCAGAATCGCTGAACGGAAAGACCTCTCATTTTCTTTATTTTAGCCTTAATTTAAATTATTTTCGTGAAAATTCAAATACAAAAAACATTTATTTCTTTAAATAAATCTTTTTTTGGGTTTTAATGGAGAGAATCCTTTGGAGTATTCGTTGGGAAGACATCGATAAGAGAAGTCTTAATTAATTAATTGCAATCAAATGTGAGACTAATTTAATTGAATAATAAATTAATGATTTTTTACGACCGAATACTTTTTATGTAGGAATAAATTTGTCGATGCATTGCATAAATAGATTTAATTATGAATTTAAGCAATGATTGGAATGTTTTGCATACAATTCTGGCCTCCAATTCATCACTACATCTGATTAAAGCCATACGAAAACAGACATCGATTTTAGCCAAACATTAATCTAATTCTTGCCAATGAAGGGAAAGTCCTAATTCTGAGCATTCACTGAATTTATTAACAAATCTAATATTTTATTCATTAAACTCTAACTTAAATGAGAAAAATCTATAATTGAAGGAATTTATAAGAAAATTGCTTTTTTTATTCATTAATTATTAGTTAAAACATTACTTATTATTGTAATCATTAATAACACAAAAAACTGATTTCATGTATTCAATGAAAATTATAGTCCTTTTCCTTCCGAACTTCATTCTCTGCTAAATTAGTTTAGTGTTTATTATGAGTGAACTGGAAATTAAGTATTCACCTGAGGAAAGGATAGGTATGTTTTCCGTGCAGTCATTGCATTAGCAATAGAGCTGATGAGGTCTGAGGCCTGAGTTGAGTCCATCGATCGCATGCATCGCCTCTAAACTCATTCACAAATGTATTTTCAGATCACTTCTGATAACAGAAATGTCTGTTCTGTTTGTATCTATAATTACTGCAAAAAAAGGATAACAAATGGAAGTAAAGTATAAAATGTGATAACAAATCAAATATTTAATATCAGAAAACCTTCTTTACTCATACCATAGACTCAATGGCCTAAAGAATAACAAGTTTTGGGAAATTCTTCATCAGATGCACAAAAAATTTCAATAATTAATGGTTGGCTCGGGTTAAGTGGTTTAACACTATAAACAGCCTGAATTTATTTTTAATTTTTCATGCATGAGCTAACCTTCAATTGCCTTAATAAATTCCCAATTAATGGGTTAAAATTCTAATTAAAAGATTTTGAATAAATTAACCAAGTTGGTCCAAGTGGATATATTTGCCCTTAACTGGTATCAGAATTTGGATCAAACATAAAATGAGTTCAGTTGACATAACAGTCCGATACTGCACTCTATTGCCACAAATTCACACTATTAAAAGTTCAAAGATACTCTTGCAAACTTGATGAACTTGTAAAATTTAATTGCTGACTGAAACAAATGACCTAAACATTAAAAAGTTCACTTTCGTTTGGAAGGGGTTTAATTCATTTGTATTTCGCAAAGAAAATTATTAAAAATTGCCATGATTATATGTTTTCACTTTTGCAGATCTTGATCTAGCATCAAATATTTTCATCTTGTTTTTCTTCAATGTAAAGAATTTAATAATTGAATATTTGTCTAAAACTAAATGCTTTAACCGAATGGAGAATTCATTCGTAAATGGTTTCAACAAATGTTTACTTTCATATAATTTTGATAAACAATTATTTTAAAGTCATTCCCATTAAAGTCTAGACGAGAAATGGTTATAATTTTGAGTTTTATTTTTTATTCGATTATAAATAATAGTAATTAAATTTGAAAAATATTTAGCATTACATAAAACAGACATTTTATGAATTATTGAAAAATTTTAATATCTGTTAAGAAAATAAAACAATCGGTTAAATACTAATAAGAGATAATATCAGACAATATTATGATCAGAATTAATGGTATTTTCTTTTCTTATGAGTGGAAAGTAGTGAAAAACATTTTGCTTGAATAAAATATGAGTTCTTGTAATTTCATGACAACAACCCTACCTCTAATTGGAATGTCTGCCCATAACTAAAGACATATCATTTGTTATAAGAAATAAAGACTAGTTTTCTGTTTCAATGATTAACAAGAATTTTAAACTTAAAGACAACTTAATTCCCAATTAAGAGCATAAAGACTTAAAAAGACTGAACAAATGAAAGTGTTTTTGAAATTAAACTATTGGCAAGTACATTTATTGTGTACATTGGCAAGTACATGTAACATCTTTCCAAAGAAAGTGTAGAGAAATGGTAATTGTCAACTAATGGTGTAATTAATTCAAAATTGTCGATCCAAACCAAATGAGCGATTAAGTAGAGGACTTCCAGAGAAGGAAAGTCTGTTTTTTAGAGTCACAGACATGCCTTGAAAGTGATGGCAAACGAAAGACTAATTGATTACTGAAGACGTGGGAAACAATAGATGAATGCAAATAAAAAATGGTTAATACGGATAATGAGTGTTAGAGAACAGAGAAGAGTTCTTCAGAGGACTGGTAGACACTATAGAAGAGGTTCTGAACGGATATCAACTAATTTTACTAATTATTGTTAGTTTCAGACGTTTTGCGCTTCACTTAAGCCTTTCATTTGGTTGAAAAGAAGACATTTATAAATGAATTTTTTACTCATTTGGGAAAATAATTAGTTATCACTCTTTGGTAATCATTTTGACTACAAATCTCTAATAATTATATTTTGGAGAATAGCTCTCATTTAATAAATTAATGTGTAAGGACAATTTAATGAATTACAAGCATTTTGACTCACTTTTGGATTATTTTTTTAATGTCTGTTCCCTTCAAAGTCTTAATAATGTTATACAAAACAGAGATTGTATTGTATTTTGTCGACTAATCCTCTCATCATTTTTTGTTCACAAAATGTATTTAGTTTAGAGTAGAGAACAATAATTGGCGAACGACTGCTCTTTTGTAATCCCTGTCCACACGACTGGAAAGCCTCCAATAATCCTTTACAACCCTTTGATATAGCGATTCGGAAAATTACTTGAGATTAGTTAGGATATGACTCAACTCTATAACTCTATCACTGATTTATTTCAAACCATATCATTGGTTCCCAAAACACTTCAATTTGTTATTTGGTTTCAATCTTTTGTAAAATTGTGATCTATTTTTGAAATTAGGGACAAATATTCTAGGATTTAGTATAAGTTACAGTTTTTTGTCTGTGACCATCTTAAATTTAATTTCTATACACACTCACTCAAGTTTTCAAACTAGTACAATCACTTGAAGACTGTTTCATTAAATAATTTGGTTTAATTGAGATTAAAAACATCTAAGAAGTAAATAAAGATCTTTTATATTAATCATAACATTTAATATAACAAAGAGATTATGGCATCAAAAAATAGTTTGTGCTTGATATTTCGAGAAGCGCTGTGCATGAACATTTGCTTTAGACTCGATACCGTTTAATTAGAATTTCAAAAATGGAAATAAACTTGGACAAAATGATACCAACGAGTAGTAAAGTGATCGTATTTCGAAATAATTCATCCAAAGTGAAGGAATCGCTCCCTGAATGTTTAAACGAGTTGAATCATGTCAATTTTTGTTCAAAAACCTTCAATAATACCATCTAAAACATGCTGGTGTATGAGAAAATCATTTTTCATCACTTGTTTTTGCATGAAATCAAGGTTTTGGCCAAAGATATCACACAATGAGAAAAATTTGGAAAATATTTATTTTCTGAAAATGTAAATTAATTTCTCCATATTTTGAATATTTTCGAGAAACTGATTCTGAATGATGTGAAGCATAATATGACAATATTGCCCTTGATCACATCTTCTATAAGACGAGAGGTAACAATACCGCGATCAAAGTCTAAGTTTGATATTTCTCTATACCTTGTTACTCTTCGTTGAATTTATTCCACATTTTCAGGGTCATATTCAAACCCATCAGTAAATTGATTGATGCGCATACAAAATGCCTCGATCATCAATGTCTTGGCAGCAAACAAGTCTTCCAAAGTATTAATGATTGGAATAAATTGAATATTAAAATATGAATTAAGTAATAACCCATTGAATGCTTTCGTAAGTATTGACGCGCTTTGAATCCAAATGCATATCAAAAGAGTCAATAAAACTTTCATTTCTATACTGAGAGAGAAATTAAATTTTATTCCAAGAATTGCATCCGAAAACTGATTAGTGAATAATCTGATCAATGATTCCAATACTTTGACCACCAGTTGATTGATGGCTACTAAGACTTCTGAGCAGAATAATTGTCGTTATGACTAATTAGGATCATTAATAATAATTGCTTTAACATGATGAAATTATGTTCACTACTTGTGTGTCAGACGAATGTTCAGTAAGATTATAATGATTGCAATAATAATAGTTGCCATGTATTACCTTAAAGCAAGGTATGATAGTACAGGATCATTTTTAATTGGTTCACTTATCATCATTTTTCAATTATCCAAAATGATGTTGAATTTTGAATGATGTTGAAACCTGCACAACATAACATGAGGAAACCTATTATGAAATTCACATTTCGGAATCTTATTTTCAAATCAGATTATAACTAGTGCAATTATTGCACCTTTATCTATTTACATATACAATCGTATATCTGACAAGATAATTATTTTCTTTCTGGGTAGCAATAAGTGAGAAATGAGTACATCTCTAAGCAATAGACTTATACCCAGTGCTTGAATTTGCTTGCACTAGGTAGACGTTTTCAATGAGCTCAATGAGCATGTACAAAAACAATTTCAAATATAACATAACGAGTAAAGATGTG
>JAQFXL010001222.1:0-13226 GCA_034693445.1 Edwardzetes edwardsi | reverse complement strand
TGAACTTTAGATATTAATAATCATTAATCAGCCCTTCATTCGAGTAATTCTTATTTTGATTTTTATTTTAATACTTTCATTGTTTTCTATTTTGAATAAATCGCGTCATTTAAGTGAAAACATTGCGATTTATGCATCAATTAATAATTAATGAACAATCAAGCATACAATATGTGAGCTAATTGCACGATGATATTGCATTTAATGGTTAAAAAGCAATAATAGTATTATGAGAAATATTAAAAAAGAACTAAAAGGGGAATAATAATAGAATTTGCACTCAATGTTCAAACATTAGATTGAAACAACTTCTATTAGAACTTTGTCCCATAAAAATGAGCTAGCGTAAAAATATTGAAGTAATAAAGAAAGATTTGAAGAATTAATTTAATTAATTTTATATTTGAACAAGCCAAAATCGATTTATCGCAATAATAAATGAAGTAATTCTATTGATTTTCTTTTAATGTCAAGCAATACAATAAAGAATATATTTGACATTTTTATCATCCGTTCATTTTTCACATTAACTTTTATAATATTTTTGCTGACTTTTTATTGGAATGACAGTACATTTAGCGCACATTCTTTGGATTTGAGATTTTGGTTGCCATAGAAGCTAATGGATTCGCTTTTCCTTATTTTATCTGATTTATCACAACTAATGAGATTAGAGTTCATACACAGAATTTTCCGGCAATTCTTTATAAATAATGAAAAAATATTGTAGCATGCTGATTAAAAAATGAATTCTTTTTCAAAGATCATGTAATTGGCGTTTGTGGAGCACCCGTCACAACTCATAAATCTGGATTTCTTGGTCTTTATGGCGTTGAAAAGGCATTTCAGAGCAAAGGAATCGGCAAAAAGTTATTCAACTCATGTATGAAATACATTGGCGACAGAAACTGTGGTTTACATGCAGTGCCACAAAAACTCGAAATGTATCGAAATAAGGCCGGCTTTAATGTCATCGAAGGAGTATCAATGGTTGTCTGCCTCGATATACCACAAAACTGGAACCATCTCTTAAAGAGGATCAATGACAGCACAAAAATCGAAATTTTTAACGAAGAAAGCAAAGAATTGTTGACAAAAATCATTGAATACGACTCTAAAGTTCATAAAGAAAATCGAGAAAAGCTATTATCAGTCACTTTGAATAAACCCGATTACAACACATTTATTGCAATCGATCAGAACGATGACCGTCCCATCGGTTTCGGTTGCATCAGACCTGACAATTCTGGCAAAGCAATGATAGGACCGGTCTATGCCGACAATGATATCGTTGCTGAAGTACTGATCCATAATCTGATTAAGAGTAGTACTGCCGCTCAGACTAATGGCTTACATCTGATGACAATCTCTACCTCTTCGGGTGGAATAAGAATCGCACAAAAATTGCAAATCACTGAAAGGGCTCGATGTGAACGACTCTTCACAAAACAGGCCATTCCTGTTGACTATCAATATATTTATTGCATACATTCCCCTAATTTTTCTCTTTAATTGTTGGAAAATATTATAACAAAAATACAATCAAACTATAAAATTGTTTTATTAGACAATCGTAAGGAACAGAATAATTCTTATAGATCTCAATCAATGTTAACGTTTCGATCAATTTTGAATAATGTGACAGGTCAATCAAATTGTTAAATCAATTTCAATGTTTTGCAAATAAACTATCATGGTTATTATGTACTATTTTATTTCCTTTATATCTGTTTAGAATAAATTGCCAGAAAAGAGATGTGTGTCCCTTGCTCAATTATTATTATAGAATGATATGTTATTTGACAAAAGTGATGATCAAAGTCGCTCATAGAGTACCTTCTGTTATGAAGACCGGCCACCAGTTGCCTGATGGCCGGCCCTTCATTTTTCTGATTTTCTGATCTTTTATAGTTTTTATCGTTTTTGAAGGTTTTTGTTTTTTTGTTTCAGTTGTTTGCTTCAATCGCCAGCGCATAGACTGGTTCAGGAATACGAGTGTTCTCATGAGCATCGGATCATCACAACCTTCCATACCATCACATCCTTATATACCTTTCAAATGCAACCTTTTCTTACATTACAGCTCTTAAAAAAATAGATTTAAAAACTCAATCAAATTAATAAATGAGTCAAATATTACTTATTTAAAACAAATGGATATGTTTTATAATTAAAAATATGTGTTCAAAATATTCAATTTCATTGTATATATTCCATGAATGGTGGTTTGAAATTTAACATGATAAGTCATGTTTCGGATTTATTTTCAAATCAGACTCTACCCGTCATAAGTTAGCCGACAGATGGAGGCCTTTAAAAGTTTATCTTTAATTTTTGTATTGACTTTAAAATCAATTAAATTGAGTTTTGAGAGCAGTTATGACAATACGTAATGTTTTGCTGACCGGCGCTAACCGTGGAATAGGCTTCGAGTTATGTAAACAATTGTCTCAATTGAATACAACCGAAGCAATAATCGCGACGACAAGAAATTTGCAAAAATCTAATGTATTTCACATTTTATTCAATCAATTGTTTGTAAATAATCTTTGATTTCTTCAGGAATTGAATGAATTGTCGGCTAATAACAAAAAAATTCATGTCTTAGAGCTAGAGGTTAGAGATCATAACCGTTACGACAAATTGGCCGAAGAATGCCATCGAATCGTCGGCGATAAAGGTCTGAATCTTTTGGTAAACAACGCGGGGGTTATGATTCGCGACTCATTGACAACAGTGACGGCTCACAGTCTTCAGGAGTCACTCGATGTGAATGCAATCGGACCGTTAGTTTTGACTCAAAAGTTGTTACCACTCCTCAAAATGAGTGTTAAGAATGGAGAGCCTTCTTCTGTGGTCAACATATCTGCTATGATTGCCTCTATGGCCGTCAAAGTGGTTACCGGACAACAGTTTTACTCATATAGGATAAGCAAGGTGAAAGGAAATGTTTTAATCAGCTTTAATCAACAATATTTATCTCCTTGATCCTAAACGTAGCGTTTACTAATTGATCAAGATTAATTTGATATTAAAATTGATCTAATTATTTGATTATTTAAAGGCGGCACTAAATATGGTGACCCGACTGTTGGCTTTCGATTTGGAAAAACATAAAATCAATGCAATAGGTATACACCCGGGTTGGGTCAAGACTGATATGGGCACTAAAATGGCTCCTTTAGAGCCACAAATGGCCGTTAAGTCTATTATCGATGTATTGCTTTCTATCGATAATACTATTAATGGAAAACTCGTTAATTTTGACCGAAAAGTACTTCAGTTTTGATTTGATTCGGACTCAAATCAGCTAGAACATCTAGCAGTGTTCAAGTTATCACTACCTCAACTACCAAGTAGATTTAATACCGTTTTACAATTTTAAAGTGTTTGTATAATTGTCTAAAATCAAGAATATATTCAGACAATTATCCAATAATTTCATTCAATTGATTGTATTTTGCATTTGTTTAGAATAAAAGATTAGTTTTTATGTAATCAGACACTCAATTGACTCAATGGTTATTTGTTTGCAGATCCAGAGCCCAAACGTCAAAAGCAAAAATGGTTTGGATTCTCAAAATTATTGAAAAGAGTCAAAAATATTGGCTCAGATGACAAGTTTGTTATAAGAAGAATGGAGAGGAATGACATAAAGTCAGCCCTCATTTGTTTACAGTCTTTGGGTTTAACAGAAAGTGTGTCCACTTTGGAAGTATTCTTGGAATGCGATCCAAACGCTTTCTATGTGGCCGTCACTCAAACTGATGGTTAGGATTAAGAAATTTTGAATTTTAATTAAAAAATATTCGATTTTTTAAGGACATGTGATCGGTGTGTGTGGAGCGCCGGTTATCTCTCATTCAACTGGTTTTATGGGCTTATACGGAGTCGAAAAAAGTTTCCGAAACCGAAAAATCGGACGAAAACTATTTGAGTTATGTTTGAAACATATCGGAGACAGAAATTGCGGACTCTTTTCAATTCCCAATAAAAGCTCTATTTATGAAAATCACTACGACTTTAGAGTAAAAGACTTTAAAGAACTGCTGATATTCGCAGGAATTCCTCAAAATATAGAGAATATAAACGTTTTAGTCGATGAAAATCATGAAATGAAAGAATTACGAAAAGAAGACACAAATCTATTGACAAAAATCATTGAATACGACACAAAAGTTCACACAAAAAGTAGACAACAATTACTGTCACTAACTCTCAACAAATCTGATTACAAGACTTTTACGATCATTGATAAGACCAGCGATCGATTGCTGGGTTACGCCTGTATTCGAACTAATATCGATGGCTATGCACTTATAGGACCGGTATATGCAGACAATGACTCAATTGCTGAGACATTAGTCTATAATGTGATAAAGTGTTGCCAAACATCGCAAACAAATGGATTACTTTATCCGACACTGAATTGTTGCGAATCGAGTCATAGAATCGCTCGAAAACTTGGACTCAAACAGTTCGGCCGAAGTGCCGCTCTTTTCACCAAATATAGCCCTCCTTTGAATGAAAGGTTCATTTATTGCATTTATTCCCCAAACTTTTCGTTTTGATTCAAATTAATTTAATTATTTATTTCAGAATTAAATGCTTTTGTTTTGAATTTTAGATTTAATGAAATGAAAATTAAATAAAATATACGACAAAAGTCTAAGTTTCAAACATGAAATGTAAAATTCCTGGTAGTTTGGCTCTAGGGTTGGCTCTGCTCTCTTCGTTTGGCTCATTATTTGTTGGCATTAAAGCAATTCTGTTATTATTTTCATTATTTAAACCATTGATTTGATTAGATTTTCCATTAATTGCTTTCATTTCATATCCGTTTGATTCTGGGTTTGTCTTTTTCTTATCGAATGGCGTTCCCGTGAATGTGATGAAAGTGAAGAGAGCGACCATAACCGTCACTATACTGAACCCCAAATAGAGGCTAATTAGTCCTCCGATGTATATCTGTATATCAAATGATTTATTCGTTTAATTATTTTTAAGGTTTGTTTGTTTGGCAATGAAATTGTGTTACAACTTATGGTATCTCAGATCAAAAGAATTCACCCGATCTTTACCTAATTTGACCTCGAATTTTAATCGATAAGAAATGACTCACTGCAAGCTCTACCGGTATGTACTTGGGCATATGAACCAAATTCATATCAACTGATTTGGGCGGAAGTATTCCTATAGTAAACCATTGTTGTTGTTCGTAGTCGTCTTCATCCCTTTCCTCAACTCTGAACGGTTTGACGTCATAGAAAATGCTGTAACAGTTCTCATAGTCTCCACATCTCTGTCGGCACAACTCATCCAACGAAAGTCCTTCTTCGAGATGACCGGAAGGACTCTTTGCATTCATCCATAACTTGGAAAAAGTATAAGTGATGTCTGGAGTGGCGAATATATCTCCGGGCCAGCCATCAGAATCGCAATAGGCGTCAACTTTACACTGAGCCAAACAGTGCTCTCGCGATGAGAAGCCCTCGTGGGTGTAGTTCTTGCACTGAGTGGCATAAGGAGGCGGCAAAAGAGTTGTTGTTTGTCGAGTGAATGACAGCGCAATGAACTGATCTCTGGTTGGATTCAATTGCAATACATTATTGCCGTCAGAAAACTGATGCATTTCTTTGTAATAAACCACTGATTAGCCATTTAAGGGGTTTATTCGTTAATTACCTTTCGGTGAATGAATGTAAAGAAGACCATTGAGAACATAATCCCTGTTAATTCTTATCCAGGCTAAATATTTGAGATTAGCTGCTGAGTCCCGTTTTATTTTATACTTGTTGTGATCAAAATTTCTCTCATTATTGAAGAAAAGAGTGAAACACTTTTTGTCGAAAGAAATTGTTTCGACTATTTTGGAAATAGCGCTGCAATTAATTTTTGTATAACTATATGTCAGCCCTTTTTGATAGCCAACAGGCGTCGGAACTTCGCATTTGTCGAAAAACTTTGTTGAAGTTATGGTAAGTTGATGCTGGGTGTTTATGGCCAGTTTCCTCATTGGTTCCTCTAATAATTGCCGGAATGTCTTCTTTCGTAACAAATATGCGATTTCACTCTGAGTTCTTCCTATAATTAGGGTTATGTTTTATTTAGTATCCAGGCTAAGAAATGACATACCATACAAGACTGAGTGAAGTGCTGGCTCAATTTCGATAATTTTTTCGGGTAAAATAGTTGTAGAGATTTCAGTACAAATGGTGATTCCCGGCAAATGAACATTCAATGAGCGACCAGTTCTCAAGTCAACTGTTGTCGGATATGACAGATATAAGATTCCGACCAAATATACCTGATATGAACAGATGGCTATACAGGCCCCGGATATCAGCACTTTCAATAATATCCTGATATTTCTCCTACAACCCATTTCAAAAATTTGATCTTGGCACAGAATATGAAAAGCAAACTTCAAGCTGTTGATAAATAATTGCTTTCAAAAAGTACTTTTATTTTCGTTTCAAATGTGATATTCTTGTGATTCGCAAACCTTTATATTTATTTAATTTACTTTTTTTTTATCTTCAATTGTTAGCAATGAGTGATAAACACTATCTTTAAGTTTTTGTTGCTATCATTTCAAATATTTTTGTGTTTGTTTCGCAATTTTGAGTGCATTTCATTTCAATCATTGACTCAATTATATTGTTTTAAACACAATTCAGTAGTGCCATGGTCATTCTTTGTTGGTTTGTTTTGACAAATATAACTTATGTCTTAATTTAAGATCAACTCTATTTTCAATTGAATAATTCTCTCAATGAATTAGACAGAGATCTGGATAATCTTATTTTATTTCAATCGGAAATAGTTTGTCTCATTTGATAGGTGTGTCAATTAGTTTAAAAGCCAATCAAGCCTTCCTTTAGGTGACAATAGGTGACAAGGTGCTCTCAATATACCAACTCCTTCTTCCGAATCAACATTTTTTGGTTATCTGGGATGTATTGAAACCAATTGCAAGACCTTTTTTATCGGCAAATATCAAGAAAATTGCATCTTTGAGCCCGGGTTCACTCAAATTTGCACAAAAACTTCTTGCGTTTCATCGACGGTCCCTATTGTTGGAGCTCCTTGCATAATTTGATTCAAGTTTACTTATTTTAAAGGTTATTCTGGATTCTTATCTTAACACCCATGCAATTTATGAAAAATACTTTGATTATCACTTGAATATGATTTGGGACCTGGTCACACTAACTTTAAGTCAAATGTAGAAGATTTTTCTGCTAGGTCACATTGTATAATGTTGAATTGTAAACAAAATTCGAAACCATGAATAACACTAATATCCGATTTATAATCTTGCATAGATAATTGCCAAGAGCATATTGTCATTGATTTTTATTCACATAATTTAGATTGTGTTCAGAGTTATAGCGATTAGCGAATAATTTTGAGATTCTTTAAACAATAGTGGACTGAGTTTTCTCATGTCATCGACGCCTACTATCAAACAATCAGACAATTCATATGACAGGCGATCCGTGCTTTACATCACTGTTTGGCGTCTTTATGTAGACTCACATTTGTTGTACTCATCGCCTGTCATATGAAACGTCTGATTGCTTTATAACACTTTTGTTAAAGAATCTCAAAATTATTCAATAATCGCAATAATGATTAAGAATCTTAATTTACATAAAAGATGTACATGATACTATAGAACACTAGTTTATTTCAATTTATAAAGTTGGTTTGAAAGCCAATCGAGTCCTTCAAAGAGACCGGCACCATTAGTGGCAACCGCACTTTGCATATGCCAGCTCCTTTTGCCGCATGAATGTAGGCCTAATTTCTCGGTAATCTCTGCCGCAGTCATAGCGTTTGGAAAGTCCTAACGATTCGATTCAATTAAAGTCATTGTTTGATATTAATTGTATGTTGAGTTCAGACCTGTTTGTTTGCAAATATCAAGAGAACAGCATCTCTGAGCTCCTCTGCGACCAACAATTCGTTGAGCTCTTCTTGGGCTTCATCTATACGTTCTCTATCATTAGAGTCGACTACAAATATAATACCCTGGGTATTCTGGTAGTAGTGTTGCCAAAGTGCACGAATCTTTTGCTGACCCCCGACATCCCATACCGTGAAATCAATATTCTTATACTGTAATGTCTCGACATTAAAACCTAATCAAATATCAGTGCAATAGATTAAAAGAGCCGATCAGAGGATCAAGTTAATCACAAAATATCTGACCTATTGTTGGAATAGTTGAAACAATTTCACCAAGTTTAAGTTTATAGAGAATTGTTGTCTTTCCTGCGGCATCTAAACCAATCATCAAAATTCGCATATTTTTCTTAGCGAACAGCCTTTCAAATATAGTCGAGAATAAGATTCCCATAATTTGAGAAAAGGTTCAGAAATTGTCAAAATTATTTGAATCACAAATTTCCACAAAAAAAAAATATAAAAACGGTAATCACTTGAATGACAACTTATAAAACTAATTATTTATATGAAAACAGATTCAATGATATTTTTATACCAATGTCATGCAATTTCATGCAATCCAATCAAATGTATTGCATAAGCGTTGACTTATAGCTAGGGCTAAATTCTAGTCGAATACATAGTGTTCCAAATGACTCAACACATTAACTGTTATCAATAATTGAATTGAATATGTAATTCAATAGCAATATATTAAATAAATAGCTTAGAGTCCAACGCATTCGTTGATAAAACAATTGATTACAATATTGAGTGAAACGTTTGAGAGCTGTAGTGAATCATCGCTCAAATCGTCGTATTCTTTATTTTTCAGTATTTTGTTTTTAATTTTTATTTTGCAAATTATTCCTCAAAACAGAAATGAATCATCAGTTAGGTTATTGATCAAGTTGCACTTAGCTCTACTTGATACTTTTGTAAGGAAATAAAATCAATTTTTAAAATTTTGACTAAAATAAAACAAAACTTGTAAGAGAAGAGTAATTCAATTAAATTGGAAAACATTGTTAAAAAAATATTTGTTTAACATTAAATGTTTTATCATAAATATCAATGTTGATCAAAATATTTCACCTTGATATAAATCATTTGGTACATAAGATCACATTAACTTTATAAAATACTATTAAGAAACTAAATGTCTAAGACTTGATTAGTGTTTTTTAGCTTGACATTATTATATTAATATAGTATAATGTTACATTGATGATTATATTTATATTGATGAATCGCCCAAATTATTTCTATATTCCAATAATCAATAAATGGAACACTTAATTATACTTGAGCAATCATTTTTTTGTTCAAACAATTTTGTTGATTACTTGGTTCATTAAAAAAAAATAACCATGTTGATTCAGCGGAACGCTTACAAAAAACAATTAGCTATAAGACTATTAAAATTTATAAAGTATTTAACAGTTGAAACACAAGAGACTTTTATTTACAAAATGATTTCGAATAGTAGACCAAAAATACCAAGTTATATGATTTTCGTCAATTATTTCGGTCGTTTGATCTTGATCATATTCGGGTTAATATCTGAATTATTTCATGTGTCGCGAATCAAAGAGCTTTCTTTGAGTGAATCCAATAGAGAGTCTTATCCAAGACTTTACGGCAGGTTTTTCTGCTTTTACTACCGAAACATTATTTCTCGATTCTGGGATATTCTGTCGTTTCCTATCTGCACAATACCAGCACAAAAAATAACTATCTTGGAGAGAAAAATCAAAAACAAGTAAACAATTGAATGTTGATTCATCACATTTTTGTGATCAATTTGTTTATCCTTGAATAGAATGACAGGGCGTAAGATCGAAGCAATTAATTTTGGTTCTTACAACTATTTGGGATATTCACAAAACTCCGGACCAATCGCTGATTCAGTTGAGGCTGTTATTAGAGAATTTGGAGTTGGAGTCTGCAGTCCTGCTGTTGAGTTTGGTATAAGATCATTACCATGACATTATCATGGTCAAATTCATAAACATCGCTGATCTAATAGGAAGACAACTCATGTATTGTGAATTGGAGTCAATGGTCGCTCAATATTTAGGTACTGAAGACGCCATCGTTTTTGGAATGGGTTTCGGCACAAACGCATACACAATGTCAGCTCTTTTTGCGAAGGGATGCCTCGTTATTAGCGATGAACTAAATCACGCGTCCATTGTGTTGGGATGTCGTGTTTCCGGGGCTATCGTCAGAGTTTTCAAACACAACGATGTGACTGATTTGGAGCGAATAGTCTGCAATTCTATAGTCGAGGGACAGCCGCTTTCTGGTCGTGCATGGAAAAAGATTATTATCGTAATCGAGGGCATTTACAGCATGGAGGGCACAATTGTTAATTTGCCTGAAATTTTGAAAATTAAGAAAAAATATAAACTGTATGTCTATGTCGACGAAGCGCATAGTATTGGGGCCATCGGTAAAACAGGCAGAGGTCAAAACATTCAGATTACCATGCTAAATCATGAAATTCACATATTGTTTGTATATCTCAACAACAGGTGTTTGCGATTACTTTGGATGTAATCCTAGAGATGTGGATATTCTGATGGGAACCTTCTCTAAAAGTTTTGCGGCTGCGGGCGGTTATATTGCTGGCGATCGAGGGCTCATTCAATATATGCGGTGTAATACTGCAGGCTTCCATTATGCACACTCCATGACTCCTCCTATTATACAACAAATACAATCAGTTCTGAAGGACTTAAATCAACGGCGATCTCATTGGAGACTAAAACAATTGAATGAAAATGCCGTATATTTTCGAAGAAATCTAATTGAAAGGGGGTTTCATATCGATGGCGATTCTGAATCTCCAATAATACCACTAATGGTTTATTCTGAGGCCTTCGCGAAGTAAGTAATAAATGTGTCATAAATTGTCTCTTCTCCAAAAGATTGCAATTTTTCAGATGTTTTCTCAGAAAACTGTTGGACTCAGGAATCGCGACAATAGCGGTGGGATATCCCGTCACATCATTATTGGGAGTTAGAGTTAGACTATGTGTGTCCGCAGCGCACAGCCGTCCAATGATTGACTATGCAATCGATACAATACACAGAATTGGGTCGGAGTTGTCAATTAACTTCTCGAAGAATCAATGAGTAACCAATGGATAAATAGACTTATCATTCAGAGTATTTTCACTTCAAACGAAAACAACCTAGCTAATTTTTCTCTAATTATTACTTTGGGTCTAAGGTTATTGCATTTGTATTATTTGAAGAAAATTTAAAGAAAAAAAAATGTTCAATATTTTTGATTATTTATGGTTTAAATTACAGTTAGACCTCCAGATAAGAGGATGTTCGGTGACCGAGGTATTTGTTATTTATTATAGAATTTATCTCAAAGAGAGGTTTGTCACAAATGAGTTAAATTTTAAAAATAATTCAGTTTTAGAGATAAATTCATTTATTAAAGCAATCAAAACGATTTCTCTTCGGTTTGGACTCAATGTTGTCGAACAAAACAATGCTTCAATTCATGCATTTAAGCCATTCAAACATTTTTAGCAAAATATACAGAAATAACTATCGATTTACAGTTTGATATCAAAAGTTTCTCTAATAAAAAGTTTGTTTATGAATATTTTGCCTGAAATTGGTCTCCTTATGAGAGAAATCTCTTAACTGAAAGTCTCTAAGCTAGAGGTCAATTAACATTAGAGCCTCATAAGTAGGAACATTCGGTGACTCCAAAATCTGTCTCTTAATGAGAAATTCTTTTATTGTAGGGCTCTTAATGAGAGGTCTGACTGTATTATAATTGACTTTAATTTAGTCACAATAAAAACTCAAAACATGGTTTTGATTTCCTCTAATAAACAAGAATTGTGGCATTTCTGAAGATAATATGTCCAACCAATACATGAATAAATAAGCGCTTATGACATCCTTTTGTGGCATTTCCATTGTACTAAAACGTTAATCAATTTAAAGAATCGTTTAAATTATAATATGAACTGAAACTCACGTCACTATTAATGAGGAATATTTTGAATTACTTTCCAATAGTTCTCTAAGAGCCAGATATCTATTTGTCTTCAAAATGAACATTAAAATTAGCAAGATAGTCTTAGTTTTAATTAAATAACTTACTTTGGCTTTGAAACGACAAAAACTTTCTGTTATCTTGATTTTTGAATGATTGTCGATATTAACCAATATTTTGTGAAAACTACTGTACATTGTATTGAAATCAATTGAAATCCCATAATAATGTTACCCAAGCTTACTTTTCGAAAATAGGTTTTCGTGGATATTCCAGTACTATTACATCCGAGCAGTCAATCCGAAACTTATTCAACAGATCTCTCAAACTTTGTTAAAGAAATGTTATCAATGAACTTATCAGTGAAATCACTTTTAGCTTACTTTTGTTCGGCAGTAATGGAATGACTTTCGACGACATTAAATATTCTGAGTCTATGTTTTCGCCATTTTTTTCGCTGAGAGAGAATGTAAGGAATAAGAAGAGTAAGCCCTCCGTCGTCGTGAAGCCAGTAAATGTCAATGAAATCGTGATAAGAAATGAGTTCAATGTTTGGAGGAAACTCCGCATTTGATTTGAGTTGAATTACAATCGATTCGTTGCTATTAACGGTATTATTGGTCGTTATATCCGTTTCGGATGTTTTGTTAATTTTGTTCCTCTGGTTATTCCTATAAATTATTAATGACTTTTCCATACGAAGCGCATGACTGCCAAGATATTTGAGAATTACTAAATGATCTTGGTAAATATACAGTATATTTCTCACTTGATTATATTAAAATAATCGATGACTTCTTTATAAGTCGATTGTTTCCATTGATCTTTGAATCCAATCATAACTATATTTGGACTCAAATAAGAGCCTAAACCGCAACACTTTAAATGATAAATATTTAAAAAATTAAAAAAGTTATGGTTTTGAGTTTTGGAGAAAAGTCTGACCTGGATCATCATGTCACTTCCCTCACTTATTGAATTGGCAACAATTAACTTGTAAAAACATTTAATTTTCTGGTTATTCAACCATTTATTCCAATCGAATATTCTTTTATTTCGATTCTCATATAAGGGTCCGGTTTTGAACACTTCTCCGATGATTAACATTCCTCTATGTCTTGTAATCTCATTGGCGATTGATATCAAGTTCATGTATTCCTCAGGTTTTCCACACAATAACAGCACCGATGGCCTAAAGTTCTTCACGTGATATGACTTCAGATTTAATTTGTGTGCAAAAGCG
>JAQFXL010001221.1:0-13229 GCA_034693445.1 Edwardzetes edwardsi | reverse complement strand
CGTTCCTTAATTCAGAATAAATTATCCGCGTATTTAACAAACATTTTTTTTTGCAAGTTTGCCGCTTATGTTAAGTCGAATTTATTACCAAGTAATTATCAAGGCTAGTTAACCCAGATTCCAGAAGTAATGCCAACTAAAGCAATGCTTATCTTGTTCAGTTTACAAACAACCCATTTTTGTGCGATCGATTCTTCGTTATTTTAAGCGCAATTCTAAATTATTAGACAAAAAGGTAAATCTATAGACAGAATGTATTTCACCTGGATCTATTCTTAGCTAGCTGGAATTAATTAAATTTGAGTAGAACAGTCTATACTTGTCATTTATAAATTAATCTTGTTAAATGCCAATCATTCTTGGTTAATTTATAAGCTTTACATAAAACCCTTTCCCTTAAATCATACACTCTATTAGCATCCCTTCCCTTACAATATGTAACTGAGGCGACATCTGTAGCCTTGCAAACAAACAGAAACTAGATGGGTTTATATGATCATGTGAAATCGATTTTAAGTTCTGGTTAAACTTCATTTTCGGAATTTCCATTAAAATTTTCATTCATCCTGGTTATTTTCAAATGTTTCCTTTTTTGACTCCCAGTTTTGTTCAAAATTTTTGATTCTATTAAAAAGTAAACTTAAAATTCCAAAAATATTTTAATCGAGTAAATTTCAAAATTCTTCACTCGTATGAAACTTATTCGAAAATTCATTAAAATATGTGAACCTATAATAGGAATAAATGAAAATTATTTTTCGTTTCACAATATTTTAGTTTCAAAATAGTTTTGGAAAATATTCTTCTCTTGGCTTTTGAAAAATGTTTCACAAATATTTGTTGCCAGTGTTTGGACCAGCAATTGATTAATGGCTATTGCGGTGTCTAAACAGTTGTATTACTCACTCATCACTAGATTATAGTCTGGTTCTAAAGAGCATCCAATGGATAGATATCCAGAGTATCACTTGATATCGACTATTATTATAGTATTATTATTATGTGTTATATTTCGTGCGATTTTCAATGCCTTTGCTCTACAGAAACACTTTAGAAGAATGTGTTTCTCCAGTATCTGTGCAATAGTTGTGTTGAAAAATTGTTTTCAATAATTCATTTTCTAAAGCAAACTCTATTTTATGCCTTTGCACTCCAACTGTCAGTCAGTCGATCTCTCTCTCTCTCTCTCTCTCTCTCTCTCTCTCTCTCTCTCTCTCTCTCTCGCACTGACTCCCAGAGCACATCCCATTATAAGTGTTGATGCAATAAAGCAATTGCTTTAGTTTACAATACAACACAAAGTTTTTTGATCAGAAAACCAACGCTTACTTTAAAAGGCAATACATTTTTTCTGTGGTTTCAAAAAAACTTGTCTATAATATTGGAGAATACTATCGGAGGAAATAAAACTACATTTGTTTTAAATGACTTCTACTCCATATTTGGTCGAATGGATGTATCATTTTTTCAACAGTTTTAGCACTTCTTTAGATCACATCCTCTGAACTACAGTTAAAGTATCGCAAATTGGATTCAGAATTATTTATAAGTCTTTTAATAGTTTTGTTTTTCGTTTTATAATCAATTTTATTGAAAACTCAATGATTTCTTTTGAAAACTCAAAAAAGTTGAAAATTATTTCAAAAGTATGTCATTTGCTATTCATTTCTCATTAATTAATCACTTATTTTAAAAGCTTTTCTTTTTTTTGTATCTATTTCTAGAAGAAGTTTTATGCTTTTTTCCAGATTCTATGTCCAGGGTGATTTAATTTAAGAAGAGAGGGTACAGTAAAGCAAAGTATTTATAAGTCTTTTCAAAACTTTTCTGTTTTCCCAGTTGTCCACCGATTAGATGTTAAGGGGGGGGGGGGATATTCTAAAATTCTATTTAGCTTGAAATATCACCTCTATTTTCTCTTAATATACCCTGGTTCACTTACGTTACATCACTTACATTAGAATTATAATCAAATTATTGATAAAAGTATTTAAAATTTTAAATGCATGTTATGGATGATTAGAAAATTGAGCTTGTCAATATTTAAAAAATTGATGAATTTTCAAACTTTTAATTGAGTTTTAAGTTCAAGTTTTACTTGACTCAGAATTGAAAATTTGCCCATCCCTGGATAGTGTCCTAGACTCTTGAATTTTAATTGAAATTTTGACAGAACAAGTGTTAAAAATCTTCCATGATCATCATCTTGTATGAGAGTCAGTTTATAGTCTCTTTATTTGCCGAGAAATCAAACTTTTATCGAGTGATCTATTCTTAAACTCTGCGCATCCCTTACATCAATATCATAAGAATTACCTATTTGAGGAAAAGAATCAGAATCTGGACCAAGATAACCTGAATGCGAGCGCAAAATGTTGTTAATAGTTGAGTTTAGTCTCGATTGCAATGATTTTATGAAAACAAATTACGATTTTCTTAATTAAATTTCGTCCAAAAAATTATTTTCGGTCTTCGTTTCCATTTTTCATCAGAAATGTTATTTCAGTTTTGATAAATTCAAACCGATTTTCAATGGATTTCCAATAAAACTAATTTGAATAACAATTTTGTTCACATCCGTCGCAAAGTGGGAGCACAGATTAAAGAAGTGCTGATAGAAATGTGCATTGTCAAATATGCTTTTCTTCATATCTCTATTGTTTTGTTGAGTCTTTCAACTGATTTGTTTATAATTGAATTTTAGGCCAAAAAACTAGAATTAGTTTATCTATAATTTTGATTATTTCCTCCAAAACTAATACCAGAAAATTGAAATTCACGAGAATTTTCGAATCATATGACTGTGTCTTAGAGCTGGCAGTCGGGTTAGTTTCCTACCGATCCAATCCTAACTTTTGAGGCGTGAGATCCCATCTTAACATAGATTTCCATCCAATATTCAGTGCAAATAGAGGGTACATTAAATGGGGAAAATATTTATTTGTTTTACAATAAATATCAGTTAAATACTTCAAATACAGACATTTAAATCAAAATATTTAGTATTTTTTGTTAATTAACTTTTAAAATGATTCAAGATTCAAGTTTCCAAGATATTTAGCTTTAGAAACGCACATATTTTAAAAGTTCTGGTATGTTTTCGGGTAATGTTTTGGACCAGAGCCCGATCTAAACTTTTTATAGCTCTAATCCGATCTGACCCAATTTGATCTGACTCTCAGCTCTAGTACGTCTGTACCCTATAAAACTGTTAAACTACGGAACAGAGTTACCAAGAGTAGAACACAGAGTGTAGAGTAACCACTCCTCCCATAAGCTTTGAAATGAAAAATATTTGGAATTTCATACCATCTTTTCAAACATTGATTTGTCAGACAATCGGTTGAAAAATGTTTTTTACCTAACGTTTGATTATTGTTTGAATTGAGTTTGTATTGAATGCCAGAGTTTTGTCGACCAAATAAATTCTTATGAATTTCACTCCGGTATTGGTTTCGGCCAAAAGTTATCTATAGTTTGAAAATTAAACTCTGCTTTACGTCCAGTAAAATACGTAAAACGGAATCAGAGACTGATATATAAAACTGATTTCTCGTCTATTAATTATTTTGTTTGAAAAATTGAGTTAATATTAATTTCCATTAATTTTCAAATGAATTTCGACTCAAAAATTCATTTAAATATTTGAATAAAGAGTTTTGGATTTGAATTTGTTGTGAAAAGAATAGAGAAATAGATTTGTTGTTTGACTGCAAACTTGTGATTAGAGAAAAATGATTAATACCTAAACGTATATGAATTATATAAATATGATTCGGTATATATTTATCTATTAAACTTTTCCTATAATATTATTATTATTTTAAGCTATCAAACGGTTTAGTTAAGTGTGGAGTCAAACAAATCCCAAAACGGACTGTTTTACAATAAATAATGGATTATTATTATCATCAAAATTATTATTATTATTATATAATGAATATTATTGTTAATATTCGCGCATAAATTTCTATCCATAATAAATATATGTATAATATTATGATTAGACGGAAAGACCTATTGTTTCGTCAAAATCTCAGCTCCTGATTGGACGTCTCGTCTCTCTATTTGTTATGGCACTGTGCTCTTCGGTCTACTTTATAGCCTGTCCCTATGTGTCGGGAGTCCTATTGTAATCAAATGGCGATAAACAATGGATTTTTCTCTAATAGACAGCGAGAATAAGCACAGAATGATAATAATACTAATAATATGTGTGAATCGGATAAACTTTTCCAGAGTTTGCTTTTTTCAAAGCAAATACAATATTAGTACAAAAATTATCTGAATCTATGTTTCTCGCATTCAGTCAACTCTTTTGCTTTCAATTCAATCGTTTTGACTGAAAATATTTGACTCAAACTCTCTCCGAGTCTTTCACTTCTCAATGTATGACAATATTTGTTAATTTGGAAAATCAATTGTCAGTTATTTGTTGACAACTGTCGAAAGCGATTATTATAATAATTCACTCATTTTCTCCACTTATTTGTTGTGTGAATTCGAGTTTCAAAAGACAAAGATTCAAATATCTAATCATTGAAATCAAAAGTTTATTTCTGTTTTTGTTTCTGACTATTGTATCGAAAAAGTTTTCAAAAGAAAGAAATGTTTAACACTTTTTGGTGGAATTTGCTCCAAACCGGTGCGTTCAACAATTTTTATCATTTCCAAGGTATGAATCAATACTTTGTTTATCACAGTTTTGCTACTTTTCTTTGATTACAAATGTTTTTCTCATCACTTGATAGCGAAGTCACGAAAAGGCTTTCTTTCATTACATTTTTGTAATGCAGTGAAGAAGCCTTTACTAAAGAATTTACCCAAGAATTCGCTCACTTATCGCAAAATCGATTACCTCTATCTTTCTTATGTCAAATTGAAAACTATCTTGTTTATTTTCATAACTAAATTTTAATCTTATGATTTCTACAAGGGTATATAAGAAATTTTCAAAGTTTCATTATCTTTTTTCTCAAATACGCGAAATCTCATCAATTTTTAATCTTTTCTGAATTTTACTTCTTATTCGTTAAAAGTCGTTGAAATTTTGAAATTATGCTAGCTAATTATTTCAATTTACAGTTATTATCGGTTTAACCATTGAAATAGTGATAAAATAACATTAATTTATAATAATTGCAATTAAAATATGAAAATCAAATGAAGGATTAAATGATATTTTTGAACCTTGATAAGAAACTTGCACTGAATATTTCATTGAAATGTTCGAGCAATTAGTGCATTAGAGATACGATTAATGTATAGATGAAAATCATTGAACTGCGAAAACTATAACCCGATTTGATTCAGTCTATTAGTTGCTGACATTTAACTGGAATCTAATTCGGATAAAAACATGCCTTCAATACAAAAGTGTTTATCTGTTTTACACACAATATTTTGCTTATCATTAGACGAAAAATATGCAAAAACTAAGAATTAATGAACTGTTAGTTTGGTTTCGTATTTAACTCTTTGAGCCCTCACTTTGAGAGAATACACAAAATTATTTTTATCACAGAATTATCAGTTTCTACAATCAATTTATCCTTTAATAAAACATTAATTTCCTAAAACCAGGCCTTCTGTCCTGTCCTCTGAAAAGAGCTGTTCTTTAGCTCTCACATAACATTCAATTTTCGCACATATTATTCATGGCATTAGTCTTTGAACTAATAGTGTTTTGATGCGATTTCCAAAATCTCTCTCTCTCTCTCTTCTCTCTCTCTCTCTCTCTCTCTCTCTCTCTCTCTCTCTCTCTCTCTCTCTCTCTCCTCTTCTTCTTTTGTTCTTATTTTTAGTGTCTATAAAAAGTTTGTGGAATATATAGAAAATGTTTTAATGAAAACAATGATAAAAGATATGAATTTGAATAATAAAGAGTTTGAACTTTTAGCGAGTCTATGCCTCTTCTGAATTTGATTATCAAGTTACTTTACTTTTCGTCAACAGTTTCTATTGTCAATTAATGCAATGAAAAACAACAAAATTAATAATTTTCATAAAAAACATATGAAAAGTATTAAGTTTCAAAATGTTGTAAACTAATTATCGAGTGAATACTTTTTGTCAATTTAAGGTAAATTTCGTAACCGAGTTTCAAGTAGCAACTAATGCAACCATGTTGTTTAGTTTGCCTTGCTCACTTAAGTGAAACAAAAACTGACTTTTGTTGGTTATCCTGAAGGTTCTGATTTCATGAGAATTTCTATTCTATAACTTAATTGCTGTGAAAACCTGTTCGCCTGATATCTCATTTAAAAAACTAGTAATGATTTCAGCTTGCTGATTACAAATTACACGAAGGTTGAGAGATACCAATAACTTATTCATTAGTTTTAACATGTATATTATCTTGGTTAGCTTTGCTCAAAATTGTTGTAGAGGTCGATAAAAGTTTGGCGCAATTTCCAGTCCACTACTAATTTGATCCTCAATTAAATGATAAAATTTAATTCTTAGGCGACAACAAGTGTCCGACACCGGGCTGTAACGGTTCTGGTCACGCAACTGGTCTCTACTCTCATCATCGAAGTCTGTCGGGTTGTCCGCGAAAAAGTCAAATAACCCCCGAAAGTGAGTGACAAATGTTTTGGAAAACTAAAGGAAAGCCTAACTTTTATTCAAACATTGCTTACAGTTTTGGCATTACATGAGACTATACTTAAGTAAGTCTTCATTTCAAACAAAACTTTCAAATAATTATCAGACAATTGACTATTTAACTCATTATTGATTAGATGTCCGACTCCTGGCTGTAACGGTCGCGGACACGTCAACTCTTCCCGTAATTCTCATCGAAGGTAAGTTATCCGACTCTTTAGACCAATGAGTAATCTTGATAATGAATGTTCAGTCTTTCGGGCTGTCCTTTGGCGGCAATGGAGAAAGTAAGTCATAAGGATAAAAGCGGCAAAATATCTGTGACGAGCAGTATGTCACCGACCACTCCATCGCCAGCACCGCCCCCTATGCCAATGAGTGGGCTACAAATGGCATCGGATAGGGTTCTTAGGCCAATGTGTTTTGTCAAACAGTTGGATATTCCAGGACAGTACTCGTCGGGGCAAACGGCCAGTTATGCGACTCCGCGCACAAATTTGGCCAAAGAATTGGAAAAATATAGTAAACCTCAAACGGGCGGTGAATACCCTTTGGGACCGACGGCTGTCATTCCATCTGCAAACAGTCCGCAGTTTATCAGCAGACCATTAATACCGAAACCCAATAAAATCTTAGCCAATGAACACATCCATAGTTTGAACGCTTTCAGAGACAGAGTTAACGAACCGCACGAGTCGTCACTTATTTTGGATCAGAGACCCCACACTTTCAAGTATTTTCAACCTCTGATTACTTCCATATAATTTGCTCTCATTTGAAATCTTCATTTCTTAGGGCTGAGCTCTCTTACGATCCGAGTTCAATGGTCTCACCCGTAGCTCATATGAAGAACAGCTCTGCATTGGACTTATCCACAAAAAGCGATGACTCAAACTCCTCATCACTGGATCTATCGGTTGGAAACGACAAAATGGGGGACTCTTGGTATTACATACCTGTGCTCTTAACAATCAATTGAATGAACAAAAATTCTGTTTACAGTTTATATTCAAAGCCTTCGAACTCAGGCATTGAATATCGTGAGCCCAGTCCTCTGGCAGAGCCTTTGGACTTCTCAGCGGGTACTCACTCTCAGCCACAACAGACACAGCACTCGTTATGTGTAAAGAATGAATCGATGTCTCCAAGCGCTCAATTACCCCAACATTCACCCCATTCTTTGCCACTAATGATACCCCTTTCGCCAAACTCTGCCAACAATTCATCGATTCTGAGTAATAACTATCTGCCACTCAGAAGTCCCGCCTCTGAGGAGGCGTCGAGTGTCCGCTCATATAATTGTACCGAAGACTACAGTGATTGTGAAAGAGGTGGTCCTCCAAACAAAATGATGCGGTCGTCGCTCTCTAGAGTAAGGGACGGTAGGGAACTCCTGCAGTGCCCTACTATAGGCTGCGATGGAATGGGACACATATCTGGCAATTATGCCACACATCGAAGGTATGGCCACTTATTTCAGATTTAATTAAATTCTTATATATTTTATTGGACAGTCTGTCCGGTTGTCCGCACGCCGACAGATCTCTAGTTCAGGCACAGCATCAGGAGCTCAAATGTCCCACAATTGGTTGTGACGGCTCTGGGCATATCACTGGCAATTACACCAGTCATCGAAGTCTAAGTGGATGTCCGCGCGCTAAGAATCAGATTAAGAAGGAACCCATCATTCGTGAGGTCGAGAGACAATTGGAAGCGGAACCGTTGCGGTAAGAATTGGACATCAATTCAATTAATAAGTCATTTGATTTGCATTTTTGGCCGCATTTTTGGTTTGCTTTTCAAACGAGTTTCAGATAAATAACTATAAAATCATTAATTAGTTCTTCGCTTTTGAATAATCGAAACCTTTTTTGCCATCTTTTCTGCCGCTTCCTATTTGTTGTGTACTTCCTATTAACCGCCACAGCTGTCCAGTGCCCACATGTGATGGCTCGGGTCACGTAACGGGTAGATTCACATCACACAGAAGGTAGTAATGAATGTCAAACTAGTCTTCACCTGATTTTTATTTAGGAATAGTTTTCACTCTTTTGTTGTCAATTTGAGGAAAAGAAAAATGAGTTTTTTTTCAAATGCATCGCTCATTTTGTTGCTTATTGTCGTGTTTTGTTCTATATCTTGGTCAAATCAGATTTACTTATAACCTTGACTCTATTTGAATTGAACAGTGCTTCTGGTTGTCCAGTGGCCAATCGCAATAAAGTCAACTCTGAATCATTGTCTGGAGATATGTCTCCAATTCATATGAAAGAGGAACGACTTCCTGATAGGACACTCAGACCTCTAGTCAATAAGACAGACGGTCCTACCTGTCCGACTCCAGGTCAGACTTCATTTTAAACAAATTCTCTTTAAGTCCAAACTAACTGCTTTCCAATAGGCTGTGACGGCTCTGGTCACGCAACCGGCAGTTTCCTTACTCATCGAAGTCTGTCGGGCTGTCCGCGAGCCAACCCACCCAACAGTTTTAAGACGAAGCCGCCATCGATGAACAAATTGGATGATTTGACGAATACCATAAATATTACCAATTTTTCACCGCATAATCAGTTGAATTACAGTCATTACGAGCACTCTGTCCACCAGAACATGGGTTTAGACAATTCACAGGAAGACATCCGAGTGCTCGACGACGAGATATCAGAGCTCCAAGAATACAATGCAAAAGTCGAGTCGGAAATGTTGAAACTCAAACTTGACATCAATCATATGGAAGAACAGGTCAAGAGTTCTGAAAGGGTAAACACACTTTCATTTTGAGCCCAGTGATAGTCAGATTAGGTGTTGACACCTGTGGCCATCACTGTCGCCTTTGATATGATTTCTTATTCCTCTGTCTGTGGTTTAGGAGAACCAGTCTTTGGCACAAAGAACAGCACAACTGAACGACTATTACGAGTCATTGCGCAATAACTTCATAACTTTCTTAGACCAGTGCCGAATACCCAACTTTACCGACGAGAAGCCAAATGTCGATAATTTTGACTCTTATTTAAATAAATTACAACAACTGTGTGTTGAGAGCTATAAGGAGGAGAACCGGAATATATTCTCTTCTGTGAGGCAGGCGTTACAAGACTTTCCAGTTTCGATGTGAGTCCCCAATGAATGGCTTTCAAAAACATTACTCTAATATATATATATATATATATATATTTGAACTCTTTTCAGACCACAAACTCCCGGTTGGGTTCGTTCTTAGACTTGAATATAATATAATATAATATATTAAACATTTGTAAACATAATATGCATATAATTGTTAACAATATTTGAATTCTTAGTGGAATTGAAATTCTATTGAATGACACAATTCTTGAGTTGTTTTTCTAGTCCTCTATTGATTAGCAAATCATTCAATCAGTCATTAATTTATTCTGTTTTCTCTCTGCGTTCAGTCTATTCGAGTAAATCATTTGCCAGAACCTAAAGGGTTTTAATTGAGAACAGAATTGAAAATTATTCTAATCATTGAAAACATACACAAAACAAATCATTTTGTTTAACACCAGAACTAAATTGTGATAAAATCTTTTTCATCGATTATTTTGAAAGTCAATAATTTTTAAGACATTTTTCGTTTTTCAAAATGAAAATCCATTTCATTGAAAGGAATACCATTTTTCTCGTCTCTCTCAAGAAATTCATCTGTTTTTTGGTCAAACTTCTCATCAAATCATTGAATATCTCTTTAATGTGTAAAACAATTGTCGCTCTGTTTTGTGACAAACGGTTTGTTTCTTTCAAACGATAAAAATCTAATCATTTGTTTAATAATTATTGCTTTGAAGAGCAACAAAACAAAACAAAAATCACCTAAACATTTGTTAAAAATGTTTGTCCTCCCTCTCCATTATTAGATATATTTCTCTCGATCTCTGACTTTATCTCATTTATTATCAGATCAGACAAAAGGCTAATCCACTCAAAGAACACAAATCTAGTCTTTAGATCCTTTTGTTTCGTTGATTACTATTTTAGTAAACTATTTGTTGAATTGTTTTAAGGCTTTAATTTCAAAGTCTTTTCTCTTAATTAGTACTTAATTTAGAAATAATTTAGTTTAAAGAATAAGTTATCCAAAGGTTTCGA
This sequence comes from Edwardzetes edwardsi, assembly GCA_034693445.1. Classification (NCBI taxonomy): domain Eukaryota; kingdom Metazoa; phylum Arthropoda; class Arachnida; order Sarcoptiformes; family Ceratozetidae; genus Edwardzetes; species Edwardzetes edwardsi. Next base: position 2,510 of record JAQFXL010001221.1, on the reverse strand, counting down.
CAAATTGAATGTTTGTCAAAAAGAAATGTTTGCCCATCTCTGTATGTGATCAAGATTGTTTTGAAACTTAGTCATTTTGGTAGACCAACGCATATAGTCCTGGGCTATTGTGCAATGCAAAACAATCTTGGACAATTCTGTATATCAAGCAATAAATAAACAGATTATACCTTCGATCTAAAGAAATCATTGAAGAAAAACCAATATTTCTCTCGAAATGACATTTTTGTCCAAACCTTACAAATGTAGTCATATTTTAGAAATCAATTCTAATTTATTTAGTTTTTTATCAATAAATATGTTATTATTTCCTTCAGATTCTGTTAATTAAGTCATTTGTTGTATTATTTTTGTATTTTAGACACTATTTTCAACTCATTATTATTTGAACGACTCTTTCAAAAACAATCGTTTAATTTATTGAAGTTTTATCGCAATATTTCAATAAAATTTAAATGATTCTGAAGCCAAACACAGGGTATTAATCAATTGGTGAAAATTATTTCAAACCATTCTTGTAATTATAATTATAAATATATTTCAAAAGTCATTCTGTCTTTTAATCCTATTTTGAATGCTCTTTGAATTTAAAATACAATTTATTTGAATTTTCTTCCCTGGAGTAGTTTTAAACAGAATATCAGTGGCAGGGCTCAAGTTTTGACAGACTGAATAGAGCTAGAGCTTCTTTTATTCATTACTCCAGGTCTAAATTCAAGAGCAGATTCAGTATTTACTGTAATTGTCATTAATTTTTATGTGAATTCTAGTGATTAGACTTAATTATAGACTTAATTGATGTAAAATACAGTTTTAATTATTATTATTATATGTAATGTTTGTTTGTGATCATCATTAAACTCAATTGAATTGCACGCTTTTATTCTTGATTAATTTGTTAATTATATTAACAAGTATTAAATTCATTGAAATTGAGTTCTGTTTTCGAAATTGACGGATCGACCAGCACATCATTTCTGGAGGCTGCGTTTATCCGACACGAACCACCTGGATGGTATGCTGAGGAGGCGCTATACCCTATCAAACACTTGAGGTCACTTGTGCATTGACACATGTATTGACTGGCACAGGCAGGACAGCCTATGCTTTAAAACGTGGGTAAACTTATTAGGTTTGATATTCCATATGTTGGCGTCTCTAAGATATAAAGCATGAATCTGATAGCATCCAGGAGATCATCGGCTGTGATCCACGACAGCACTAGTAGTCGAAAAGTCAACAAAAGCGATGCACTCATTATCAGAAATAAAAATTGTTATCAATTGAAGTTTTCAATTTGACAGATGCTCTGAGAATTACTAACAAGAACCTATGCTTATAATGTATCTAGAGCATATATTTTTGGTTTCAAACCAAGTTTTGATGGCTTCTGTTTGAAACTAAATTAGCAGGTTTAATAAAACTTGAAAATTCTTCTTATGTTTACTCAGGTTTTATTATATTTTTCAAAGCATATATGAGCTAGGTACAGATAAGTTAGGCAATGTTTATAATTGAGGTGTTTAATGAAGCATTCTATCACATATGGATCTGAACTTCAGTAGAAAATCATTGACTAGCACAGCCTAAAATGTTATAGTATAGCTCCCGGGTTGATAGCCGTTTGTTGGTGGGCACACATGCAATAAATAGATTTTCTATCTACAATCGTATCTTGGTGCTTTCAACTCAAAATATTTCATTATTAAGATTTCGAAATAAAAGTTTAAATTTAAAAAGACTTTACTTAACCCTAGTATCAGCAGCTAGGAGTATTACTCCCGAAGCAGTGAAAAATGGTCAATTATAACCAAACGCCAATGAATTGACCACTGATCTTTTTCACTCTATTGACCGAAGGTTTAGAGTATATGGATTCTCGACTCTTGCCCAGCCGCCCCCCCCTGTTGTATATAAAGTTGGGCTCTGGCCCACTTGCCCCCCGCGCTTAAGAATATTCTTGCCGCCGCGCCCAGATTCATTAATGGATTTGGCGGTAACACACCCCATCGATTAACGGAAAAATTCTTAAGCCTTAGGTAATAAAAGAAATTAATTTCAATTGAGAATTAGGCTCAAAACTGCTGAAAAACAACTTTGGAAGCCGATTTCTGGCCTCCTGTATTTTACAAAAATTTTAAAATGCAAGCATCTCAAACTTAAATCAAAGAGAAAATTTTACACCGAAAAATTTTTAATATAAAAATTTCTGAAGTTTCAAAATTTGAGAAAAACCATTTTGGAAACCGATTTCGAGACTCCTGTATTTTTTAAAAATTCGAATCTATTTTTTTATTGAACTTTAATTTAATACAAAATTATTTGTCGAAGGAATTTTTTTTAAGATACGTACTTTAGTTTCTATGATTTTTTGAAAATACCTCACTTTCAATTCTTTGAAATTCCTATTGAAAAAGCATTGCCATAGACTTTACATTGTATTTTTTTTTCATTTTTTTTATTTTTTTTTCTTTTTTTGTGAAAAATATTTACCTATCTCAAAAAAAATT
>JAQFXL010001220.1:0-13230 GCA_034693445.1 Edwardzetes edwardsi | reverse complement strand
CTATTATTAAAACAATCGCTGATTTTTATCGACGTTTTAATCCTTACTTAAGGAGTGAATGATATGAAAAGAATTTGCATTTGTTTTGCGGTAAATATAATGTAAATCAACTGAAAAACAAATTAAACTCCTTTTAAAAATACTGTAAATTAGATAATTTATGTCATTTAATAAATAAAATGTTTAGGAAAAAGTCATATTCGAGGCTAAAAAAAGGGAAAAATTTTTGAAACAGAGAAAAAAAATTGTTCCTTTGATATATCGATTGATATATAATAAACATACTATGCATACCTTGAAGGATGAATTCCTTTTGAAAGGATGTGCTTTTCTTAAGTCTTTTATACTTATAATGATATCAATTGAAAAAAAGTAAAAAATACTTAAAGTACTTATAAAATATTGTATTGGACTTAATATCACTCCCAGTATTGAATTCAATAATTATTTTTTTAACCAAAAGAGTGAAAGACATGAGATTTGTTTGAAGACTTTCCAAATGAGTTTTTTGGCGTTATTTGCAATTTTAGCATTTTTTAGTTCATTCGATATAATCTCATCCTTTTAAAAGTTTGTGTATTTTGAATAACAAAAATGACTTTCAATGAAATAAAATCAATCATTGATTTTAGTGCTAAATATAATTTGTGAACTTTTTTTATGTTAATCATATTTAGGACTTAACACATGGATTCAATTGAATACTTTCTATAATTAATTGATTATCTAATAGATTGTCGATTCCTCGAATCAATCAATAAAAACATCAGATTATCCAGCAATCTATGCTATCGAATGCCACATGAATTAAATATTGAGAATTCAAACATAATCTTATAAATTGAAATTTACTCGAATTAATTAATTTTTGAAGGAAAACCTTGAATTAAAAACAAAGAATTTGTTGAGAAATATCTTCAAACAAATCACTTCAATAATCATTTCAATTAGTTTTCAGTTCATTTATTGTCGATAAGCTATAAGAATGTTGTTATCAGACGAAGAGATTCAATAAAAACCAAATCAGATCAAAGTTGAGACATTAATCAGAGTCCAGATAGAGAATGGGCAAGGTAACCTTCATAGGAATAATATAAACTTGAGACTTCCTAACCATTCTAATGGATTTTATTTATTTTGGGTCTCAAAAGATTAGAATGTTTTCCGATCGGATTTTCGAAAAATAGAAGAGCTAGGAAACTTAGGAGCCAGAATACCCGGGATTCAACGAATGGCTGAGTCAGAATGCCCTGGGTACCTCTGGTTTGAGGCAAAAAACCAAAAGTAAATTTTGAATGGTTTTTGGCAAATAAACTGCATTATTATAAATGTTAATTAATTTCAAAGACGAGCAATAATTCAATAAAAAGCATCGAAAAGAGTAATATTTTGTTGGAAGCAATCAAATGAACAAAAATGCATTCGACAGCCAGACAGACAAGAATAAGAAAAGGAGTCAACAGTTTTTCAAAGGCTATATTTCTTTTCAAACATACTTTCATTTGTGATATCAACGAAATTTTCATAGTTTTGTTCGCATGACTTACTCATTGCAGAGCCGATAGCATTGTATCGGACAGATGTGCCACAATTTGTCGATAAAAAAATGTCAAAACCCATTTAAATTCAGTGTCAATCGATGCATACCTGAGTTGTGAGTCATCCTAACATAAGGCATACCTGAAGAGGAATATACACTCATCTCTGTAATTGTGTTTTTGCTTTTGTAATAAATGTTTTCTTATGAAAAGACTGTTTTCCTTCTGTTTGCTTTGACTTTGAAAAAAGGACCAAATGTTAGCCATTTCTCCTCAAATGAAACTTTAAACCCAAAATATTCACAAAACCTGCAAAAAAGTCATAAAATTCAAACATATTTTCCTAATATTTTTCACTTTTTATTGATTAATCGTCTGATTCGTTATTTTATTGATTTTTTTTGAGAATTTTATTTCCATTCAGACTCTACTCTGTATTCTAAGTTATCCAATCAATTCACATCTTAATGAGTCTTGATAATTTCTTATGGTTTTGCAAAATTGTTTTGATTTAATCAATTGATATTCAAATGAATGAAAAAGTAAAGAGAAGTTTAATATAAATATTTGCATTCTTTCTATATTTGGATTTGTATTTCAACTGTATTTGAATATCGATTAACATTACCTTTGAGTACTTCGGTGTCAAAAATTGCATGAAATGTCATTTTATTCTTTATCTTTGGTTAGAATTCAGGCGCTGATGAAAACAGGGGTTTGCAAGTTTCTCGATTTAGCTACGATGAGGGGGAGGGGTCTGAAAGGGGTTTTCCTTTGGAGATGGTCAAAGAAGGAGTAAGATACGGGGGATGGTTTCCTCAAATGTCCATTTTCGCGATAAATACAGTCTTAGTTTAGTTTAAATTGCCCTGAATACGGATTAAATTATATTTGGTGGCCATTTTGGTAGTTTTATGTGTATTAGGGGTATTCAGATCCAAGCGCTCAAAAATCAAATAAGGATGTTCAAAATTTTCAAAGTCAAGGAGGAGATTTTGAGCTTACACTCCCTTGGACAGCCCTGAGTTAAAATAAGCAGAATATAAAATGATATAAAGCAATAAAATTGACATTTATTACAACAGATGTACTTCGGATTAATATAAAACATTGGGTTTTGTTTATCGCTTTCAAACCGGGAATTGAATGAAAAATATTGATTAACTTATGACAGATCACGACTCCATTGACTTTTACCGCTCAATACTATTTAATTGAGCGAAAGAAAAGGTCAGACACTTATTTCCTATACATTCTTTCATATATTTTGTTAGAATCAGATGTTTGTAAACAACAAAATTCCATTATTGATAAAATTCCCAATTTTTTGTCATTTTTTTCAAATCAAATATCATTTATAAGAGTTTAATGTGAATCAAGTCTTTCCTATCGTTTTCAAAGGTTGGAAAATATTTTTAATTACAATCTGTGATCTAAATCTGAAATTTAAGATTTTCCGATTTGATGTAATCATGCAACTATTTATGCCCATTAATGATGATTCATAGACTCAGATCTAATTACATTATTTTCCTGTGTTTTTAATTCTAACATTATTTGATTTTTAATATTAAATTTCAATTAATTTGTTGAGCAATAATTGAGTTGCATTTGAGAAAAGGGTTGAATCAATCACTTGAAGTCTTAAAGAGTCAAAAAAAATTTGATGGAATAATTGATAATTTGAATAATTAACTCATATTTTATTGTTTGGTATTTCAAATTAAAATTCGACTTCAATTGGTTTCCGTCCCTAATAGACACAAATCATTGAAAACAATAAGAACTTTTCAAGAATGCAATAATATAATAGGGTTTTGGTAGTAATTAAGGCCAAATTATCATAATATTAATCACAATTAAGTGACTCAATGGATAAAAATAAGATACAATTGAAAAGATACAACTTTTCCATTGTATTCAACGCTTGATTTGAGTATTCCTTCAAAAGTCATCCCACACTTGAAAAGTCAATTATTTTTCTTTGATATTCATTATGATGTCCTTAAAAGTAATTTTACAGTAGGAGTCATAGGAGTCATTCAATAGTAAAAACCTCTTTTACGTGAAAAATAGTGTCTTCTTATGATTTTGATAACAATTTTTTGATTTCATTTCGAGTAGAATTGGGACAAAAAATTAGGAATTTTCGGTGAAAGGATTATATCGTTTTGGAAATCTTTAGAAAGTGAGCCACACTTTATTAGTGACTCAATAATTGAATTTCACTGTTATCTTGTTGAAAAATTCCAGAAATTCTTGTTCTCTAAGAACAATCAATCGTTTGAATGAAATGTTTTTGATATACGACATATAAATCGGGGTTTAAGTTAATAATAACTTTATTCCAGTAAATCCTCATATGTTTGGAGTGATTGGCAACAGTTGTTTGTAGGTCACAGTCATCCCACGCCATCTCATATTTGATTTGTCGGTGTCTCTAACAGAGATAATCTTGTTCAGAATTAGTTATTCCCGTTCACCTCAGAGCCTATACTCTAAATATAAAGCGAATGAAAGTGTTTTGTTTTTGTCGTGATTTCAAGTAATAATTGATAAAACAATATTGTAATTGATTTAAACCTGGATAAATCATCTAATTATACTTTATTATCAAAAGATGTAATCTTTAGAAAATTTATTGAATAAACATTTTTAGATAGAATCAAAAGAAAGATATTTTTGTTTTCAAATATTAAACGTTTTTTATTTTATAGTCGGAGACCATTGAAGTCATTCCCAAATTCAATGTTTCTCTTAATAGAAAAGTTGAAAAACAATAAAATTCATTCAAAGGGAAATATCTAATTTTGACCAAGCACTATGTTTTGAACTCATTTCCTGTTCTTATCGATCAATGAGTGTTAATGTTCTCATACTTTAACCCTTTCTTCAACCCTTTCTTCAACTCTGTTTTTTGGCTTCAATTTTAAAACGAAAAGTTTAACAAATTCTTTGCGTTAAGAAAAGCGAAAAAATTAGTTTTCCTTTTAATTATAACCAAAATAATTGAGAATTTTTGTTATTTAGTTCAGACAATCATCTAATGACAAAATGCCAGTCATTGAGAGTTCACTTAAACTGATTATTATCTGTTGTGAACCAAATTCTTTGTGGAAATGCTTTAATAGTTGACATGTTTTATGTCGGAAATGACTATCAGAATAGAAAACTCATAACCGAAGAGAATATAATGATTTGCTCTCAAAGTTGTTTGAGATTTCTGTTAAATCATAAAATAAATCAATGGTTTAAACAAATTAAAATAATTGAATGGATTTTTGTTTCACTTCAAGAAATAAAACTACAACTCATCGGAAAGCAAATCTTGAAAAACAGGATCAGAGAGAGAGAGAGAGAGAGAGAGAGAGAGAGAGAGAGAGAGAGAGAGAGAGAGAGAGAGAGAGATCGGCTGTACTTTCGTTAGTTTTGCTAATAAACTAGGATATAAGCAAAGCTTGTATTCTCTTATTATCTTTTACTTCTAAAAACTATTGACAATGAAATCACATTTCTTTCAATGTATGAGTCGTCGGTTCAATGAGTTTTCTTTTCACAACACAAAAGGTGCTCAAAATATTATGCCCTGTGCGGGGCCGGAGGGCATGACATTAAAGGCAAAAAAAGGTCTGAAAATGAATGCAGACAAAAATGCTCACAAATACTCTCAGGTCTAACGAGAGTTGAGAAGAACAGAGTTAGTGCTGATATCCGCTGATGGGTTGCAAACGTCTGAATGTCGGACTCATTGCCCACCAATTCAGGACTTGTATTGACTCAGTAGAGAATGAGAGTGAACTAGACCTGAGAAAAGTGACGCTACAAGAAATGATTTATTCATTAATAGCCAAAACATACTTTGCTTTTATCGACGATACCATTCCTTAACTAATGACTGGTTTAAACTGTTTTTAAGAGAAAGATTACATTAAAAGCTAACCAAAAATTATCAAATATTAGAGAATAAATTCTCAACAATTCATGAGTTTTTGAAAATGTTTTCTTCTCTTTTATGTCAAGTTTTATGTTATAGTTTGGGGCAAAATATGAGAAATATTTTCTCTTTAAAAGGAGATAATGTACTTCAAAGACATAATTGGCTTAAAAGCAAACCGATTATCATTTTTAAAGTAATATTTTTCTTCTTAATTGAATATAATGTTAGGAATAGTGAAAACATGATAAATCCCCGCAATTTATTGCTCAGACAAACAATTGTGTTAATTAACTAGCAAATTGTATAATAGCTTGAGTTAACTCAATAATAGAGACTTTAAGCGAACAATTTGTTAAACATTGAACTTATTTTTCAATTGACATAATTCTTATGTAAATTGTGTTATATTTCAATGTTTTGCTGAAACCCCAAATGCAAACAATTACAGAAAAATGTATTTGTACCTGTGGTTAATATTTTGATACATGTCCACAATTATCTCTATCGGATCAGTTGGGCTATTGTCGGCTAAATTCAATTTAATTATCAAATTATTCATATTTCAAGGCGTGTGAGAAATATAACAATAATTATTATAAAATATGTATTTTTTTATTTCAATTAATGTTGATGGTAATTTGTATGATGGTAGTTTTTTTAGTTAATTAATTGAATCTTGTAAAAATATTGAAATACTCTGACAAAAAAAAGTATAAGTTCTTATCGTCGAAGAGATAAGAAAAGAGTCAATCATTAAATGCAAATGAGTTGAAGACTCAAAGAAAAGATAACATTCTTTCAATTAAAACATTCGGCAAAAGATTTATTATAATTAAACGATTGATTAAATGTGAAAAACCATTGAATTGTAATTTTTGGCACTAAATTCAAATGATTTGTTATTACAGTTGACCTCATATTTGAGAAAACAGATAGCATTCCATTGAAACATTACCAGAATGACCAGAATAACTCATTTCTATTCATCAGTTTTCATGTTGTTTTCAAATTTCATTGAACTGAAGACGTTGTGAAATGTTTATCTAAAGTGTGGTGGATGCAAATAGTCATTGACATTCAGAGACCATTGACTAAACAAATTAAACTTTTCTCCTTTTTCACAATCGATGAATAAATTTGATTATAAGTTGATTCTTGTGAATAATCTGAGAGAAGATAACCAATTATATAGTGTTTGAAGTCAAGAGGAATACAAATCATAAGTCAAATTCAATTATATATCAATTCAATTGACTTGTTTTGAGTTATTCTCAGTTTGTTTTGTGTGCAAAGAAATTATTGAATATAACTCTCCCAACAAATAATCAGATTATTATTATTTGTTTGGTTTGTGTTCACAACAATTGCATAATTTATCAGCGATTCTGTTCTATAAGATGAATGTGTTCTCACAGTCTCTCGACATTTCTCTAATTTGATAGACTTGATGGATCATTTGGTTTATTGTTAAGAGTAGATTTAAGCATGGTAAATGGACTAGGTTCTCATAATTTGCGAGAAATTTCACATATAATTCTAACTTTATTACTTCCCACAAAAAAATGGATCATGTTAAAGCCCATCCGAGCAACTTTTAAAATTAATTATTTACTCTCAATTAATACCAGAATAGATATAAAGAAATATATTTTGTTTTATAGTTTTCCAAATAATTTAAATAAAACAAAACAGTGAATAAATTTGAATATTTATGAAGAGTTGCCAAAACTCGAGTAATCCATAAAAATTTATTTTTAACCACAAATTATTGCGAAAAACTTAAATGAGGAGAGTTGTGGTCACCTGCGCTCAATCGCGACCCAAATTGATGTCTAAATAATGAATGAGATTCACAGATGAGTAACGTTTTGGTCGGAAAACAGTTTTGTTTGTTTTCCACCAAAAATAAAGTGATTATTCATCAGGTTTTGCAGCACCTGTTAGGCAATTATCTATGACCAGCATCGGGTCAGACACCCAATATTGTGACTATTATTTTATACTTAAATAATGAAATATATTTGTTTTGTTGGCCTAAAAGTTCTAAATTTAAATATTCTTTCGATCAGATTCTTAGAAAACATTTTCTCTAATTTTTTGCTAAAAATGATTATTTGAAATGATATGAACACTGAATGATGTCATCACAAAGTGCTCCACAAAATAATTGAACAGAAGTCCAGACTATCATAAAGTTCACAACACTTGAGAGCATTCAATAAAATTACTTTTCGTTCAAAAACTCAATTAAGTAATAATTTCGGATATGATTTCCGGGAATTTTTCTCTTCAAATCATTTCAAACTCTAGTATCGAATGATTTTTGAAATATTTTTTGACTAATTTGTTTGATATTTACAATCATTTGAGACCATTGAGCCCAAGGTTCTCGAAATCTCAAACCAAAAACTCAGATGGGTTTAGGTAAGGGTAAAATAGCTGACAAAAATGGCGCCAAATCACGCGAATAGTGGCTAAATTGGTCTAAATTTAAATCTGTCAATGGTCAAATTACTGAAAAAGGTCGGCAATAATTCGAGAGGGAGTATGGAATAAGATTGAATAAGATCGAAATTTAGGAGAAGGGTCCGACCTATCGGAAAAACTATATGTGTACTATATTATATCCTCTTGGGCATTAGTGATTTGAGACAATTTCAACATCTATACCACGAAAAATCATTTACTGAGAAAAACTGGAAGATTTTTATTTGAATTCATTTAATTACTTATTTATAGTTTTTCTCATAACATGTCTTCCATTAATTTATTTTCAAATTATACTTTTGAGGAAATGATGGCATGATTTTTGAGAAGAGACTAAATGAGGCAAAAAGTCGTGAATTGAGAATACCTTCGATTTGCAAAACAATTTTCGGTAAAATATAAAAAATATATAATTTTGTTTTATCGGTACTTTTGTTGAATATAATCATATTTTTCAAATACATATAAATGGCAGCGAAGAAGAAGTTCATTGACATAACGACCACCGATGAAGTGTTACATAAATCTGTGAGAAAAGTACAGAACTGATGAACAGTTGAGCCGCCAGTAGTAGAGTAACTCATCCGACAATTTTATTACCAAATAAACAATTTTAGAGCTATTTCTTAGATATTAGTATGAATTCCATTAAAACAATTTTATTGATTTAATTATCACAAAACCGTTTGAAAAAATGCAACGAAAGAAATATTTGCGAAAAAATTGGTGTAATTTTATAAATTTGAGAATTGGTTACACAAAAATCAATGATTGACCTTGTTTGTTGGTCAACCTTGTTTTGACTTTTAGTTCTCTTCAATCCAATCATTCATATATAAAATCATATAATGGTATATAATATGAGAGGGTTTACGTATTTTCCATATGAGTTAAGACTTTAGGCCTGAAGTGAACGGCATTTCTAATAAGAAATTTTAATCTAATTGCGATTCTGATTGGTTTGAATGACTTTTAGATTCAATTGTTGATTGCAATCAAAAAGAAGAAGAAAGTTATAATGTTGTCGGTTCTCAATTGCTTTCAAAATTCAGGCTATCCAATGAATTCTTGTTACTTTGCTGAGGATTTATCTAAAAGATTATATCCTTATTTCACATCTTTGGATAAAATACTTGAATTGAATTTAAGTTAATTGAATTCATTAAATCAGATGTTATTATGACTCGAGGATTGAAGACGTGAGTGATTTCAATGATTATATCCCAATTCCAGTCTTATTACAGTTTGTTTTACATTTGTAATACTTTTGAGATATTGATCAAAAGTGGAACAGGTCCTGGGTCACCTGGGTCACCAAAAAGTACAATACTATAAATACCAATCCTCAACCAATTTTCAATCAAATACACACATATTACATCTGCAATAAAGCTAGAACACTTAGGAAATTGAATACGTTTTCACTTCTGGTATGGGTAGAAGAGTCTATCGTTGATAGCCTATCTTATCTAGGCTTTGGACGTGTGCTTTGAATGAAAATTTTGAAGAAAGCCAACTATTTTTATGTACAGTCCGAAGGCTTAAAACACTTTTTTAATTTTGTTTAATACTCTTTATAACTACTAATTGACACGAATATCACTTAGAGTTTGAATTTTTTAATCACTTATAAATTCAATGTTTTGAATGCATTTCACATCAATTGAATTAAAAATAGAAATTTCTTATTTATATTCTAATAAATAGAACACTAATTAAAACCAATTATAAATTCATACATTAAGTAAAAGTTCACCACTGAATACATTTTAACCATGCTCTACTATTAAATGATACTGGTTTACAAAGTAATCCTTAATGAATTCGTATACATATTGCAAAAGTAGTGAAACAGTTTATAATTGACTCTAAAAACAGAAAATTTCAAAATGAGTATTAATTTTGTTATCAATCTATCAATCTATGAGATTCCATACATTCAGCTTTTCATTATACAAATCGCATCATTCTATACATCATTTTGTTTGACAAGGAGACTTTTGCAGAGTTATTATTACCAACCAATTCGCAACTGAATAGAGTTAATGTTTATTATATATTCCTTAAGACTAAAGTCATTTCTGAATCTGAATTCGCAATTCTTACCAAAGAGTCGGATGTTTTGATGAAAATTATGTATTAGTCTATACATAACGAGACACTGAAAATCGTGTGAACTTTCTTCTCTACTGACTAGTATTGAAATGTGTTATTCATTTGTTGACTAAAAGTCCTTCGACTTTCGGTATGGGTTTGAATTTTGATTTTTAAATCTGCCCATAAAAACACAGGAAAACTTGATAGTTCACTCGATCACAGATTGAAGCTCTGATATTTCATCTCATATTTATTTCGAGTTTACTTTAAGATAAGAAAACCCTTTGATATACCGATTGTCTGACAACTTGTCCATCACTTAATGTCACTTAAGATTATTATTCGTTAATTATTTATTCCATTTATTCTCAAATAATTTACGGTTAAAAAATCAAAATAAGACATTTTTGTTGCACTTAATCGTTCCAATGATGTATGCCTTGATCATTATCCTCAAACAAATTTGCTTTAAAAACTTTGAATCAATATTTAGGAGAATCCGTTGAAGACTAGATTTAAATGAATTTAACGATTATTTAGTCATTCATTTCTGTGTTTTCTTTTCAATCTTTAAAAGTGAGTAAAAATGAGCTAATCTTAGCCAAGATTAGAATCCAAAGCGCTTTTTGTTGTGATTCCGTTCCAGTCTTTGAATTTTTCTTCAAACAAATAAAGAATAACTTATTTTTCTACAAAAGCTTTTTTCAATTTTAATATACCTATAATTTGTTGTTATAGTCTATAACTTATGGACAGCCTCTGAGGCTCCGACCGAAACCAATCGACTGAAAAGAAAATATGTTTGAGTCGACTGTTTCTTCAAAATAATAACTGATTTTTCATTATTTTCAATAAAATTTTTGAAATAATATTCAATAATTAAGTATAGCCTCAGATTTTCATATATTTCTTGAATTATAAATGGTTACTGAATAAATAAAGCACCTAGCACTCTGAAAAAATAGGTAAAATCTATTATTAAATATAATAAAATAAAAGAGCGGCTGCTTTTGTTTGAATACCATGTTTATATATAGATATCGAACCCGGACTTCAAAATCTATTAGTGTGTTGATTATCCCAACACTTAACGGTCCTTTCAGGTGCTCTCTACTGATCATTGACCGCAACACGATTTCTCGCTATCCCGATGTTAATTATGAATGGGATAATCTGGATGACTGTCAAAAAGGGTCAATAGACAAGTTCGGTGAGAACCTCCAGAAATACATGTATTAGCTGAGAGTGAAATAGAGTTGAACAGGTGCAATTCATTTCGAAATATAGAAAATGAGTTAAATTGCGTACGAATTCACTGCTTTTGTGGGAAAATTTTGGTTTTCTCTCTCAGACCATCACTTCTTATGTTTTTGTCTGAATTTTGTGAGATTTGAATGAATGAATGTTTGAGTTTTTGAAGCACAGAATCAATAATTTCAATTCAGACGAGAGTTTAAAATGAATTTTTATATTACCCATCTAATATTGTTTTACTGAAATTGTTTATTTATACTTCTCTGCTCTAAATAATTGTTTTTGAGTCCCTTATTATACCTGCAATAAAACATAATTTTAAAGAAAACTTCTTTTATAAGTCAGTGTTATTATGAGTTCATGATTTGTATGTTTTCACAAATTATTACTCAATTTAATAATCGACACAAATAAAAACGAAACCAAAAACATCGCCACAAAAATCCAATGAATTGATTTATTTGACAAAATTGTCTTTTTTTTATCGATGGCATCATTTTAGCCGTAGTTTTCAATTTTCAATCAAACTTATAATAACACAAATTTGCCGAATATTTCACAATTAATTTGTTTTGTTTTCATTCGAGGATTTCATTTGAAGAAAATTTTTTTCAATCAATTTCTTGTCAAAAATAAGGATTTTTTTAAGGACCTTTTGCTTTTACGGCAACTGATTATTCAAATAGTTTTGAATCGATTTATATGAAAAAGTGTTGAAAACCAGGAAATAAATGATCATTTCATCAAACAAAGTCTGATTTAAGTCGATCGGGTAATATTTGTATAGTATTGAATAACAATTGTACTCGATTCAAACCATAAGGATAAAAATGTGTACCAAACTCTATCTTTTACTAAACCTAATTTACTAAAATTGTTGCATTTATTCCACGAAAAGCCAATTATTTTGCGGAAATCTTATGAAATTTGGTTTTTGATATTTTGTGATCAAATCGAGTCTAGCCTTTATCGATAAAATCAATTAAACGCAACAAATACAATACAATACAACTCTCTCTCTCTCTCTCTCTCTCTCTCTCTCTCTCTCTCTCTCTCTCTCTCTCAAATTTTGAGTCAGGGGGTTCTCGATCTGATGCACCTTGCTGATCCCTAGACAAGATCAAATTCTTGTGCAGTAAAATTTTCATTAAATTAGCCTTATTAAGTTTAGTTAATAAAATAAATTATGGCTTTATTTGCCTCAATAAACATCACAGGTTTTGTGAAATATTGTATTGAAATTAATAAATTTCTGAGCTTGGTAATCAATGGTTAAAGTTTCACACTTATCATTAAATTCAAAGTTAGACGGATTCAGAAGTAGTTACTGTGAATGAGTGCAAAAAACTTATCAAATGTTTGAAAACGATTTTACACCAAATATGTTGTTATAACTTATAATATATACGAATGTTCTGAAATTCTTGAAAAAAAATCAAAAATATTCACCAATCAAATCAATCTAAAAGAGCGCTCAGAGGAGTAGGGGTGAAATTTTGTTTTCAAAACTATATACACTGAAGTGCCACTATAATAGACATCCTAACAACATCCAAATTTTATCTAATGAACTTTCCTTTATAATCAACAACTTCCAAATTCACTTCAATAGACATTAATGTTAAATATAGCGCCTTATAATCAATATTCCTTTATAATTAACAGATTGTTTGAGCCAATCGTATTCATTATAATGGCACTATAGTGTAATTCTTAAATTTTATGGTTTGAAAGACAAAAATTATTATTAGAAACTCGACGATAGCGTGACTTTAGGTTGAGATAAACCTCTTCTCTCTTTACATCATTTATTTTTGTTTTGATTCTTACAAATATTTTATTTAGTCTTCACTCGAATCAGACTCTCGTCTTAATGTTTGTCTTAACTATAATTCTTTTATAAATCATTTGATATTA
>JAQFXL010001219.1:0-13230 GCA_034693445.1 Edwardzetes edwardsi | reverse complement strand
CTCTCTCTCTCTCTCTCTCTCTCTCTCTCTCTCTCTCTTTCTCTCTCTCTCTCTCTCTCTCTCTCTCTCTCTCTCTCGCATTGAGTCACTCGTATGGCACTAATAGCTCCATTTGTGAGAACAGGGCTCTCAATCATGATTTCTATTTAAAGCCAACCCAACTCATCGACAGACAAACAAACAGCACTTCTCAAAATTAATTCAGAAGAGACTCTAAATGTCGTTTCATTTTCTTTGATTTTTTCTTCCCATTCAATACTCATCTAATTAGTTGTTTTTCATTGAAATTATTATAGAGATGGCCAATAGATTTGATTTCTAGGGTGGGCCAAAGTAAGGGTAAAATGGCGAATTTTCCAAAAATCCTAGGAGGGAAGGGGTAAAATTTTCCCTCAATTTCAACCGAATTCAGTTGAATTTAGCTTAATTTAGTTCAAATTGTCCTTAATCCAGTTAAATCGGGTAAATTACGGAAAAATGGCGGATTCCGGCAAAAAATTGTCTTAGGAGGGTATTTTGGAAATTTTAAAATCCTTGAAGGGATATTTGGGCTAGACCCTTCTTTGGCCATCCCTGAGTTATGGCCAACCGCTGGGCCTTTAATATTCAGATGAGATTGCATTGAATGCATATTTGTATAAACAGAGAAAACTAACTCGAAACCCAACTTTTCAATGTTTATCAAAAATTCTCATGATAATAATTTTTTTTATTCAAAAGTAATATGTTCTTGATCGAATTTTGTGTCATTCCTTATGATATTTTATTGAAATGAAAAATGTTTGGAAATAGCGATTGATTTTTATCGTAAAGTTGATGATAAAATGTGAACAGAAATAGAATTTTTTAGGGTTTCACACAGAAAAGTGATCCAGGTACGAAGCCGGTGTAAAACAGTTTTTGCCTAGAAAAGCCACATTTGAATTGATTTAAATAGTTTAAAATCAGTTTTTTTGAATACCAAATGGCATAAAAACAGTGGCACTCTTTTTTGAGGAGTTTCTTTCTTCTTGTTTTAGCATGTTCAATTTTTTCTAAAGTCACATGAGAGTATTATGGCCACCAGGTCCTTTCAAAACCTAAGAGGGTATATCACTTAAGGCGACCTCTTCTCTGTATATATCGAAATAAGATTAAGATTGTGGTGAATATCAGTTGAATTAATCCAAAAATATTTAATTGAATTTAAAGATAAGAAACTGAATAACGAGTCGAACGCTATTCGAATATAAATTATTAAATCATTTGAATGAATATAAATGAAGTCAAAAACGATTTGAACGCTTGAAATGCAGATAAAATAAATGAAATAAATGCCAATTTATGTTCTAAAAGTTGATTAATTATAGTGTTAATAGCAATTTGACAGTTCAACTCATTTATGTAGAGATTGTGCTCCAATCACACCATATCTTAACTAATATTATACACATATTTGTATTAATAAATATTTTCCTTTCAGATAAAGTTTTTAGAAACGAAACCAAATATGTTTTTGAGTTAATCACGAAATCATTCATTAATGTAATTGTATTTACTTATGGATATTAAAGTATTCAGATATTCGTATATAACTTTTAATTTGATAAATTAAAAGCAAAAAAAAACTCGAATCACTGTCAACGTTGTGAAATAACACTTGAATTGTGCGTTGATTACAATTATTGATTGCTCTGAAAAGTTTGAAATCAATGACACGCGTCTCAGTCTATATTCAGTGCTATTTAGGGCCGGTAGTAAACTGAACACAACTGAACACAACGACTCATAAGAATTAAAGTTTTGTTGTATTATATGATTAATTTTAACGAAAACGAGCCAATTCTGGTTATGGCCTTTTCGCACAATAGACAGGTATATATTAATAATGGATTAGGACTGCACTCACAAAAGCAATCATATTATTATATAAGCTTTTGAATGCATAGACATATTGTATGCGATTGTATGCTATTAGAGGATTAAGCTTTTATTACAAATTGCTTTTGCATCGGATTTGTCACTCAATTTGAATGCAGTGGCAAATACTTCAACCATTCATGCAATAGACTGATAGCTTTGTCCTTCTTTTATATCAAGTACTGATAGTAAGGCTCTGCGACTTTCGAGATCAAAAAAGAGACTTCCTTTTAAACATGCAATATTAACATCAACATTATGCCTATTTTTCTTCATGTTTATCAAATTTTGCATTAAATTCTGGTTAATCAAGCAATGCTCTCTCACACACACACACACACACACATATACATACATACATACACACCACCCGTTATGATACAAATGGACACAACTTTATGAAAAACGTAGGATTTGTATCATTGTTTTAAAACAATTGTATGGTTTTGAATGCGAATACTTTTGGGATTCAGATTAAAATGGGATTCAATTATTTGTGGCACTAATTATCAGCAATTGAATGGTTGGTTAAACCAAATTATTTGTACGGCTCTTTCCACTGCTTAGGTTTATTCCCTTATTTGAATGCTTAAAATAGAACTGATCCCGTTGACACCGGCTGGTAGTAGAGTGGAACGAACAAGTTGCACATCCCTGGCTTCAAATGATAGCGTAATTTAAGAAGAGTTTGACAAACAGTCGCTTAAATTTGAATTTGGTTTTTGTTAAATCAGTCGTTGATTTTGGCAAATTGAGTAAAGGCTAATTTGAGCGGCGAGTGCACCACACAACTGATCCCTATGGCTCCTCAGACAGGCGGACCTCCTGCTATGTTTTGTCACAAAATCATTAGAGAAGAGCCCTCAGACCAAAGCCTGGATTTCTTCCTTAAAACAGACATATATTTTGTTGAAACAAATTATCAAAAAAATGTGAAAACGTCTCAAATGTTGAATAAAAGCAGTGAAGATATTAATTCAAAAGATTTAAGCCGTCAATCAAATGGCAATCCTTTTGCAAATATGAATAATTTTGAACCAAAAACTCAACAATTAGTAAAAGAGTATCGAATTAATATTCAATTTTTCATTTAATAACTAATTGAGAGTAAAGAGAGAAAAATTGGTGCTTTTAGTCACTAAAAATGTCATCATTTAACTGTAGAGTAATCCTTGACTTCCTCTGAGAGTCTATGAGTTGTAACAGTTGTGCTCTCAGTCTGATTGTGCACTCGTTAACGTGTAAGCCCTGTTGAAAGTCACCCTATAATAGACTTTTGGACAGGAAAGGAAAGTCATTCAACAAACTTAACAAACTTTTCCTAACTTTCATTCGTGTGATTAGCAAAGAAAAAATGATTTGTTATGCTGTGCACATAATGCGCACATCGAGTGCATCAATGAGTGCTTTGACGACAATTTTAAACCAATTTAGAAAATGTGTTGGAAGTGAATGATAGCTGTTTTTGAATTAGCCTTCAATTCAAACCATTTCTTCATTTATTATATTTTTATCAAAATTTGTATTAATATTCGAAAAGTTGGCGTTTATTTCAAAAACCAATTCAAGTGACACAACTGAAAAGTTGAAGAGCTGTCGATCCACTGCACAAGTGATTGAAGTGCAGAATTGATATGCGAGTCCTCATTGAGTCTCACTATTCTTAAATATTGAAGTGCACAACACCTCATTGATGTGCAAAACATACTTTTTTTTGGTGATCTCTTCAAACAAGACTTTTAAAATACTTTTGAATTCTGCGATAAATTGAAATCAAATACTAAAATACTTAACAATTTTCATATAATTTTTGTTTTTCAAATTTAGAAATCTGACAAAACAGTGAACTGACAGATAGGAAGAGTAAAAAATCATATTTCCTTCTAATGATACACGAATTGCATTAACCAAATGCTATATATATGTATGAAGCAATCGTTAATGGATTTAGTGAACAGAATAAGAGACCAGACACTATTGCAAAGTAAAATTGAGACGAAGTTATCATTTTTTGTGACCCCCTTATCAATCATTGGCAGTAATACTCCACCCAATGCTAACCAATGATAACTAGCAAACGTTACATTCAATTTGGGCTCCAATTCGATAGCATTGAGTTGTAATTAACGCAATCACTCACGCGATCACAAACGCAGACTATTTATACAAATATTTAATAAACACTAATATTCTTATCACTTGTAAAAAATATTTCTATAATATGACAAATCTTTGCTGGAATGCAGTTCCAAATGACAACTGCCGTCATAATTACTCAGACCTGCAATTGTTTGGATCAGTAATTAATTGTGCGCTCAGTGTTTGACATTCAAGGGTTCACTCATTGGTTCTGATCTTTAATTTAAGAAAATAAATAAATAAATTGAATGAATTTGCCATTAATTGTATCTAAAGAATGATAATTCATTCTGAAATTCATCTCAAATTTTTGTCTTACTATCAGTTAATTTTCAATAATGAAATGAATTCTTATTAAGGTGTGATTGCAAGTGATATCACGCAAACTAATCTCTCAAATGTTTCTCACTTTAATAAATGGTCGATAATATAATACATTTTATCCTGCAATTCATGTTTGAGCCCCAAAAAAGTGATAATAAAAATAAATAACTATTTGATAAAGTTTTTCGTTCTAAATGTGAATTAATTATTTAAAAACAAGAACTGAATAAAGTTTTAGTAAATTTTAAATTTTAAATAAAAAGATTATCTGATTTATTCCAATGGAAAGACAGGTCACGAACGGATCAAAATCAAAAACAATTGATACACAATATTAAGTCAAAATTCGTTTTGGGATTCAATGAATTAATTAAATGGTTTGAGAGTATATCTAAAATGCTTCCGATTTAAACTAAATTCAAACTCAAAAAGCAACTTTTGATACTGAATTGTCAATTCCTAGTATAATATCATTTTCTTAAGATTTTGTAGATTTATTTGAACATCATTTTAATCATTAGATTAAACAATCAAAAGATACGCAAAATGACAGTTATTTTAAGAAATATTATAACCAAATCCGTGGATATTTCGTAAATTCAAAGAATATGAAGACAATAACCGCAAAAAGAATATAGATCTGGAGTGAAGTCTTAACCAAACTCAAATAAAACTTTTCAAACTGATGTTCAAAGGGTTTAAGCCCAGGAACCTCCAAAGACTTGTTCAACAGAAATCTCCTTAAGTCGATGAGCATCAGTGGTTAGAGTTATTTAAGTCATAGTGATCTAGGTTTCTAAATGAGAGCCAATTAAGCATGTATAGTTATTTTTGTTCACCATATGGGACATTAGCTAATAAGCCACAGCCGATTTGCAGCTAAAGTTACAAATATCCAGTCAATGTCTTCCCTGAGCCCTAAGTTAAGCCTCAAAACCTGAGAAATTAAGACCACATATGGAGAGGTCGTCATATTAGACCCAAAACATATCAATTCTTCACTTTTGCTTTTTTACAAAAGATTCATAAGTTATCGAGTTAAAAAAATATAATAATACTTCCTGATATTCACCACACTTTGAATAATTTTAAAATTCAATACTTTTGAAAAAAGGTCAAAAACTTAAGTGATTTTGTAAACCGATATGTACATAAACGAACATGGATGTAATATATGGATGAAAGATCAAAATACTGAACACTCATTCAAATTTAAGCATGATTATTGTTCAAGTTTGTAACTGAATCCTTTTTCGATCATTCAAACGCATTTATGGTAACATTTTGTTGAAGATTTTGAATAATTTTATCTTCAAATATAGTATCAAACGATTCAACGATTAAATGCTTTTTAATTAAAGTTATCGAAAATACGAAACAATTGTTTCGTGTCTTTCGGCACACGTTTTGTGGGAGTGTTTACCAAAAGTGTTGGACTCTAGCAATGAATTAATGCAAAAGTGTTTTCTTATGATTTCAATGATTTCCAAATAAAATAATCAAATATAGAGAATGTTTTTGCAAATAGTGTTATGTATTAACTAATAGCCACTCCTATGCCTTACTCTCTATTACACCGAAAATATTGATTTAATTATTGCGAACAAACATTAATTGTATTGAAGGGGAGTTACAAATGCAGTGCTCAAAGAAATTAATAAAATTAATGCATTTCATCACAAAAGCCTTTGAATGTGAAAAAATAAGAATATAGATTTTAAATATGCCCAGGGTACATAAGTAAAATTGAAACCCAATTTTTCGGCAGAATTACTAAAAATGTTGATAAATGATCAGAAAGAGTGAAGACTAGAAATTTTGAAGTTTAGTCTAAACTTGCATATGATTTATGGAAAACTGAGAGGTTCCTGAAAAATTCAAATTGGGTGAAATTTGATTGTTATTCTTCTAAACTTATCTGAGAAACTTTGATCAAATAAACTTGATCAAATTTGTTTAATTTTAATTATTTTGCTGTACAGTCTTCATTACTTCTACATTACTTAAAATTCTAATGTACTTGTTAATATTTTTGTTAAACATTGAATTACAGATTGAAATAGACTTCATTTTTCATCTTTGTATTTAATTCAAGGAATGCACAGGAATTGAAAAAGAATTTTTCACCTTTGTTCATTCGGTGCTCAGCAGATGTCGACTCATTGCTGGCACAGAATAACTTCAGAACTGTTATCGATCAGAGTTTAACATCAAATCGGCGCACAATTTGTGAAATGGTTTGAATGAAGAGCTTATGTTTGGCCAACGATTTGATAGAAAAACAATTTTCTTGATTTAATACTCAGTCATATGATTGCAAAACTAATTGAATTCAGTCTTTTAATGCACTTAAAGTGTTACTCAAAGACCTTATAATAACAGCACTGATACTTATGTGATGATCAAACTGGTCATCAAGTTATGGCACTTAATGTGAAAGTATCACAACGAGAGATATTTAAAGTTTTAATTGTTTTAATATTTATTCTGAAATCTGAATATTGATTGATATTAATTATTGGAAACATAATCAGATAAATGATCAAAATTTGTTCTAGTTGCGATCCTAAATAGTGATTTTTAAGAAAATTTATTGTAATTGATCAGACTGATAAATATGTATCACCCCCTTGGCGATTACTGCAATAATAGCAATGATAGAGTACATCAAATGTTTACGGAGTTATGTCAGTGAGAGTTGGCTCAGATATGCATTAATTATTGAGGGAATCAGACACTGACTGCTGCCTTCAATTCAGTTGAGTGCTATTCAATGCAATTGAATGCAGTGCTGACCAAAAGGCAGAACTACTCAAAATACCATAACATTATTGCCGACAAATTAAATATTTAAACGATTGAATTCTCTAAACCACTATTTCTCGACTAAATTGTGTTTGAGTTGAGAATTGAATCTAATATTTAACTCAAACTCAGAAACGTTTTCAATGCTTTCCTTTTTATTATTAGATCACAACTAAAAAAATTCGCTTTAACTCAAAAAAGTAATTTTTGCTGAAAGTGTTGTTTCCTTTCCTCTCCTCTTCCGTTAAATTTTTATCATAGGTTTTACTCAAAAGATTCTGAAATGTCTGTCAAAAAGACTTTTGTTTTGCTAAAAAACCTAATTAATGATTCGGAATAAAATGTGCTTTTAGTGTAGGGATGTGCATAAAGTGTTGAATACAGTGTCATTTTATTTTCAATCAAGAGTCATTATCTAGATAAAACTTACTGACAATTTTGAATATTGTTTAGATTATAAAAACAGAAAGAAAATTAGAGAGGCTAGTCAAAATAATTCAAGTTAGTTTCATTTGACCCATCTATTTTTAAATTTTCAAATAGTGTTCACAAAGTTCTCATCTTTTACTAAGACTTCCAGAAATAGATTTTCTAAATTATTGTTTTTTTAATCATTTTCTGATCGATTGCTTCGAATTCAAAATTTTCATCAATTTTTTTAACTCAAGAATAAAATATAGCGAAAGAAAACATAACATAATTTTGATTTAGATTTCAAATTGAGTTGACTTTGAAATGAGTTTTGTTTTATAAGTGAATTATTTTTAGATTCAATCCTATCGTTCGATAACTTGTTTTTTGATTGAGATTTGAATCTGTATTTCACAAAATAGATTTGAGGTTTACATCAATGTTCGTGTATTTGTTTCAATTTAAATATAGCATTAAATTAATATTTTCAGGTTCTTAGAGGTTATTCAATCATTTATCACTTAATCGCAAAATAAGTCTCAATTCAATTAGTTTTCATTTTGACAAACCATTAGCTCTTTTGAAAAACACATTATTAAAAAGCAAATTATTGTAACTTTTATACAATAAATAAATGATTTAAAAATAATCTAAATATTCGTTTCTTTAAATAAATGTTAATAAGTCTTATAAATGGATCTAAAATTGTGATTAAAAGTAGCGGTTAATAAAGTTTATTATGTTTTTAATGTTCAGTACAATGGGTTTTGAATTTTCAATTCTAGACAACTCCTCCTCACAAAAGTCTTGAACAAATCAATGCTTGTTTTAAGGGAAAAAAGTAAAAATAAGAACAATTATTATATGTTTGTAAGGCTTATATCATATCAACGATAATATTGGAGAAACTCTGAGCCGAGAGAGGCCAACAAACAATACGCCTCTTGTGTTGCACCGAATGATTGCATGTATTTCTCCGCCTAATAGACGATAACAATAATTAAGTATTTTTTAAATCCCTGCAGAGGTTTATAAAAATGTTGAGATTTGATTTGATATGTAAAGAGAAATGAAATGAATTGCTATTTACCATTAAGACGGAGAAAAGATAGAAATAATAGCCATTTATGATAGTTATGAAGTCGTGTTTCACTCCATTCTAAATATTTTCTGAACTTATTTAATGAGATCTGAGTTTTTGTTAGCGATCATGAAATGGCCATTCGATAGGACCCACAGTTTAGTTGGTATGGAAAGCGTGAGCGCTCTTTTGTAAGACTCAAATTATAATAATTATAGAGAAATGCAAGCTCTTGGAAAAGAGCCTGTTTCATGTCTTGCCCGTTCCCGTTCAGGCAGTGGTAGTTTTTTGTTGCTATATTTGTTTGTATGGTATCCGATGTTTCGGATCTGAATACTCGTTACCACAAAAAGTCATTTGAGATTAAGGAAAGCTCTCATCTGTTTTACGGCTATAATAGCGTCTGATTCTTACCACTGATAGAGAGCTTTCGGGACTCTTATGTCTCATATGCAAAATCTATGCAAAAAACTTGAGCTCTTATTAGCCTTAGGCTTGACTCGAATGCATTTATAAGATGTGTTGTTAAGGCCAATAATGCCATCCAACGCCTTAATAACAGTCCTCTAAATAATAGTGGAATAATAGTGGCGACGACTATAATAGACCCGATTTATCCGATTCCACGTCTGATTCACAACAAATCAAAATATTTGAGAGTTTCTCCAAACAAAGTATATCTTTTCAAATGCAAACCATATGTAGAAATAGAATACTCACAAGTAAATAGGTATGTCTTTGAGAGGACTGCAAAAGAATGGCTTAAAACTCAGGTATCATATTCTGATGATTTTGCAAACACGAGAACATTGAAAGCTATGAATACAAAATTTGAGACCAACTTCTTTAAGTCACGAAACGATGGTTCGTAAAGACCATCAAACGATTAATTTTTTGATTTTCAATTTCTTTTATCACTACTTATAAAGCCATCAAACGTTCAGACAAAATGTTAAACTCATGCAAAATTAGTTTTCAATGTTTTTATTTCAATATTATGTAATAGTTTTGGACTCATTCGCCTCTCAGGCCTATGAATATGAAAAGAGTATTAAAACAATCAAATGATAGCAACATTTTAATGACGCGTAAAATAAATTCATTCGTTTATTTGGCTCTAATTTACATGGATTATAATTGAATGAATGACTTCATCTTATTTATTAACTTATGTTTCGTTCAAATTTATTTTAGACTTAATATTAAAATTGAATTATTCGCTAATAATTTGCAATTTAATTCAATTTAATGACTCAATTCATGCAAATTCAGAGTATATCTGGTTTTGTTGCCTTTTCTTCCAAACAATTATTCAAATTAATGTCTTTACAAAAACATTAAATTAGTTTAATTTTAATTAAACTCAATCTACTCTCAGTCGGAACAGATGTGGTCAAACTCATTGAAGCAAGGTTATTTGGCCAGCAGCTAGCTCTAGAATTAATCAAAGGCCACTGATTCTTAGCACAGAATAAGACCAGAATTATGATGACTTTATTTACTAATTACAGCTTTAGTTCAACGAAAGTAAAATTGTCAAAAAATCATTAGCATGCAAGAACAGTCATGTGAATTACGAAAACGAAACTATAACTTATGTCCGAACAAACTTTAACGAAACATCTTAGAGCTAAGGAGAAAACTTTAACATCGGTTCATCTTAGTTATTTAAACATCCTATAAATGAGACCTTGCACAAATTTAGTTGATACATTAGTTGTACAAAATTTCCAATAGTACTACTAGTATTTAAACTGGAACCATTTTGATATTTTCCTGAGAAACCCATTAAAGCAAAAATATCTGAAAATCATAGTGAAAATCATTAGTGTTAACCACCTTGATCATCACAGAATCGGAAACAAATAAGCATTTGAATCAAAAGAAACAATTTTCACTTCAAATAATATTTTTTTCAAAGTCAAAGACATAATAGAAAACATGAAAAGACAATATCGAAGGCATTCTTCATATGAAAGAAGAAGAATGAGTCCATCAAAAAAACAAATAAAACGATTGAGTGGTTTCACAGATAAAGTTTAGTTTCTGACGCTTTTATTTAGTAAAACAAACAAATTATTTTAAAAATCACTTTTTCGTTATGTCTGGGAATATGAATCGATGCGTGATATGACTTATAACGTCTAAAAGGTTCTGACAAACACTTGTTTTCCATTAAACAACTTTTTCGGTGTCATTGAATTCATTGATGGAATCCAAGTGTTGACTATTTGACTGCCATTATCTGCAAACATATTACCGCATATTTTCTATACATTGAATGAGGGGGAGTGAGGGGGAGTCTACTTTCACAATGCAGTCTTGGGCTGAAGTACAAGTTTGGTTAAATTTTATGTGCTAGCTTTGTTTCATCTGATTGGTCATTTTTCATATCATCATAGTTCCACTATAATGTTCAATATCTATGATCTGCTCTAGCTTGTATATTGTAAGGTCATATGAGTTGAACATCAGTGAACTGAAGCGAAATAAAATTTTCACTCAAATATATTTGCAAAATACCTGATTTGAAACTTACTTTTTATTGAAAGGATTTTTTCATTAAAATATGTATTTATTTAGAGAAATATTTTTCAATTGATTACAATTTATAAAAAAAATGGTTTCTGTGTGACCTTTTCGGAAAAATCTACCTTAATGATTTCTTGTTTCGAAATGTTTTCGGTAAAATGATTTTAATTGCAATACATTTATTACGAATAAATTTTTCTCAAATTTTGAATAACATTTGATTTGTTTTACTCCACATATGAATAGTGATTATCTAAACTCAAAAAAGTCGTGTTTTCTCTTTGCTTTCATTGATTTTTGTTTTAATTCAAACCTTCTTTTAATTGGTATCAAAATTGTATCAAAACTGTATTCAAACAAAATTAAAAACATTTATTTTAAGTTAAAAATTATTTTTCAACAAAAAAGAGATAATTTAAGTTTGAATTCAGTTCTAAAGGTTTGAGTAAAACATTTTCAAAAATAATCGATAGAAAGTCGAGAAAAGGTTTTTTTTCTTAAATAGCTTTTGAGACAAGCGATCAAAATCTTGGTTTTTAAATATCAATTATTGTACTATGAAAAACTTGGAATTCAAATCAAATGACCAAGGTTACTAAATGATAAAATCTCTATTAGAGAGCTTTTGGCACAATAAATATCTATAGTAACATTAGCAAGAACAACAATGAGAAGTGAGACCTTGGCTAAAGACTGGTTGAATGTATTTATTTTTTGTCACTTTCACAATAAAACTTAAGTGAAATTTCGAAATAGTATTTGAAGTGATGTTACATTTGGAAAATTGATTTTGCTTTCTCCGAATCGGTCACACTTTGATAACTCCTGGATTTGAAGTTTTTTTTCTTCATTTTTTCTGTTGTCAATGCATTTGATGTTATATTTCGTGTATAAAAATTTAATGTCGACTCTTATATAATGGGAAAAAGTTTTTCCTGTAATCTCTGGATATTTAAGTGCCGCAAATAAAGTCGTTTATATTCAATGCCATTCTTATGAGTATTTCAATCGAAAAGTTGGCAAAAAAGTTAAGAATTTTAAAGACATGTTTTCTCAAAATCAATGATTCAAACGAAAAAAATTATTGTTATTTCAATCGTCACTCAAATCAAAGTTTTATTTCTTTTCGATTAATGTCATGAAAAGGTAAACAAACATAACATTTAGATTCCGGATAAAGTCATCAAACGAAACGAAAATGTAATAAAATGACAGAACAAACGCCTGACCGACGATTGTACTGACTATCGGTTCAATAGGTTTTTCAGTAAAACAAACAAATGATAGCCCAATGCCGGCACTCATTTCACAACTAAAAATATTGCTCAACATTTTTGTCAAAAATGTCATCTTTGCAGATAAATGAGTGAAGAGAATTCATTTTATAATTACTTTAATTAATAAACTATCAAATTTCAATATAACGAATCTTTCTTTCCTTTAAAATTATCTCTTTCCTCGCTTTTGATATTCTAGATACTTTCAAATTTATAAGAACAAGAATAATGTGAATGTCGTTGAAAACAAGACCGTTTAGATAAGCACATCTCTTTAAAAGAGCACAACACAAGCACATCGTCTTTAGACTGATTTATTTTTGGCAATTCTATTAGTTAGATATAAAAAGACCATGTTGAAAATTATAGTTAGGCATTCAAGTCGATATCTACAGCATTTAATTTGGTTTTAGATTTGATGACTGCCTTCACTTCATTGAAGTGTTTGATGTCATTGAATGCGATGCATGTGTTGAATGTCTTCAATTGGTGTAATATCCCATTCATTGTCTCATTCAATGTCCCATTTAATCATTAACCTTGACTTTGGGTTCGTAACACTCGAGTCACTACACATTTAAATAGTATTCAACTCAATGATAATGCATTTCTTGAAAAATCAAATATTTTCAAATGAAAACTTATGGAAAGCCTTCGAAGTGAAGTCATTAGCTCTGGTTTTATAGGCTTTTTTCATGTGAAGACCGTTTCCATCACTTCTCACAATTAGATTCTCTAAAATCAAGTTCTGACTGAAAAAAA
>JAQFXL010001218.1:0-13246 GCA_034693445.1 Edwardzetes edwardsi | reverse complement strand
TTTTTGGAATCACTTCCGTTGAGCTCAGAATCTGAGTCTATGTGGAAACTACTCGGGAATGTGGCGCTTAAGAACTCCAATCTATTAGTGGCCGAACGGGCGTTCGCAGCAATCGGTGACATAACCAGAGCTGTGTTTGTTAGGGAATGCGAACAAAACTACAGTAAACTCGCGCTCTTAGACAACGACTGGTCGAGCTTTGAATCGGGAGATTTCAATGAAGTTATCGATACTTATATAAAGTTACACAAATGGGAGCGGGCTATCGATTTAGCTGTTCGTTCCGGAAGGGATGAAATTAAAGAAGACCTGGAACAGCGCTACTATAATTGGTTGTTGGATTCGGGACAGGAGGCAGAGGCCGGTCTTATAATGGAGAAGAGTGGCAAATATGAAGAGGCGCTGAGACTATATTTGAAATCTGGACGTTTGATTCAGGCCTCAAAACTTGCGCTCAATTCTGTGGGCAAAAGAAACTCTGATATATCGAAGTCATCGGTGGAACAGTTGGTCAATGAATTGAATTCCGCGGAATTCTACGAAGAAATGGGACTCATATATGAGAGCAGTCTTATGAATAACAAGACCTCTGCTCTTGAGAACTATGTCAAAGGTAACTCTTATACCAAAGCGATTTCTTTAGCGCGTAAAGAGTTTCCAGAAGAAGTGGTTTCTCTCGAACTTAAGGTCAGATCATTTGTATCCAAATTTTTCTTTTCATTAATTTTTTCTCTTTTAAAGTTCGCCGAATGGCTGCTGAATGACTGTAGCGACCCGTCGGCGGCTGTCAATCACTATATCGAAGCGGGAAAAACGGATAAAGCCCTCGAAGCTGCCATTCAGGCCAATCAATTCGAAAGAGCCGCAGAAATTGCTGCAATTTTGGACAATATTCCGACAAATTACGGCAAAAAGATAGCCAACTATTATGCAGCAAAAGATCAAATCGAAACCGCGGTTGAAATTTATCTGAATTGTGGTCTTATTCGAGACGCCGTTTCATTACTCAATAATAAGGGACAATATTCTAGAGCCTATAAGTTGGCCCGAAAAATGATGGACCCGTCAGAGGCCAAAGAAATGTATGAATCGATTGCAAAATTACTCGAAAATGACGGCAAATATAAAGACGCCGAAAGAATTTATATCACTTGTGATGACGTCGACTCAGCCATCAGTATGTATAAGATGGCCAAACAGTATGAACCGATGATACGTTTGGTCAAACAATACCATTCCGACCTCTTGACCGACACTCACTTGCATTTGGCAAAAGTCAGTTATTTTCGAAGTTTTTGATTTTAAAGAATCTAATATTTGAACCAAATTTGTCACAAATCGATAGGAGCTGGAAAACGAAGGATCCCTACATCAGGCAGAGACTCATTACGTGGCCGCAAATGAATGGAAGAGTGCTGTCCAGATGTATAAGAATGCAGATCATTGGGAAGAAGCTTATCGTGTGGCCAGAGCTAATGGTGGTGGGGTTGCAGCCAAACAGGTGGCTTACTTTTGGGCACAGAGTCTAAACAATGCCGAGTCTGCGGTCAAACTGTTGAGTCGTTTCGGTCTTCTTAATCAAGTCGTGGATTATGCGGTCGAAGTGAATGCCTTCGAGTTTGCAAAAGATCTGATCGCAAACTCCGGCAATGATTTGAAACATAAGTTAAATGAAGTGAAGCTCAAGTATGCCCTCTGGTTGGAGGACGAGAACCGTCTGTCCGAAGCGGAGACAATGTATTGTGAGGCCAATCGACCAAAAGAGGCAGTTCTTATGTATTTACATAACAACGACTTTGATGACGCTCTTAGAGTTGCAGAAGAATCAATGCGTGACGAAGAAGCGGTCAAAGATGTGTTGACAGCACAGGCTAAGTTTATACTTGATAGAGGCAAGCGCTCTGTCGATGACATGAACCGCGCCGAACATTTGCTACTAAGAGCGGGAAGGATTGAATTGGCGATAAAGTTGTACAAAGAGAGCGGTATGTGGGAGGAAGCGCTCCGAGTATGTGAACAGTTCGCACCACAACTCATTGATTCCGTCAAACGTGAAATGATTGCCGAAACGCGTGGATCTGACCTTTATATGAGTGGATCGACTACTCGCGAGAGTTCGGGTAAAAGTGTTACTCGAATGATGAACTCCGAGCGGCAGTCCGTCCCTTCAGACTTAATGGTCAATGAGTCGACTGACTTTAGACAAAGTCTTAAGTTAGCGGAACAGAATGGAGACAAAGAGTCAATTGTTAAGTACACTCTTCATCTGGCGATACAATTGGTTAGAGACAAGTCGTCTACAGAAGCGCTCCTTATTCTCAATAAATACCATTCGGTCTTCATTTTACCCGAAACTAAAAAAATTGTGACAAAAATCGCATCCGATTTGTTTGAATTTGAATCCAATGCAGACACAGAAACCAAGACATGGAAACTCTTGAGGGACACGTTATTCCAAGTGATTGGCTCTTCTGGAAGTGATTCAGAGCTCGAAATAATCGAAAAATATTTGTTAGTTTCGCATCTGATTTGTTTGAAAGCAATTCTGCATTCAATGAGTGATCAAACAAATGCATCGGAACTCCATTCGAAGATTACAATATCTCTTCTTCGGTACACTGATATCATTCGCGTTGATAAAGCCTTTTATGAGGCGGGACTCGTCGCCAAAGATAGTGGTCGACTCGAAATGGCATTTGTATTCTGGAATCACTTCTTGGATTTGGTCGAAGCCATAGATGAAGAAGAGTTAAATATCGATCACTCAGACTTTGTTGGCACTGATATTCCATTCGAAGTTCATCTGCCATCACAACCATTCTGTGCTGAATCGTCTCAAAATACTATGGAAGAGGTCAAGTCTTGGATTCTTCAGATATCAATGGACTCCAATGTATCGCAAACATTGCCTTTGGATGCGTTCCGAGAGGGAGATGTATATGAGGCCAGTCTTCTCAATAGTGACAACAGTGAGTGTCTGCCCTGTCTGGTCACTGGATATCCTGTTATCAAGCATAAGATGATTGAGTTCAAGCCAGGAAAGTATGCCGTCAATAAGGATGACTGGAATAAATTGCTTTTACTGACTAAGGTATCAACTTTTTAATCAATTACTTTACAAATGAGTTAATTCGTGATTCGTTTGAAGGTTACGGTCAGCGATGATCTCAAAGATGTCTTGCATTTTATCGGAAAACTTTGTGGAAATGCTTCGATCGCCAGATTCTCATTTCAATAATATAGTACCTTGTTTAACTTATTCTTTCTTAAGGTTCAGCTAATACTCAAAACTGAAGTTCTTAAAAATGCCTTGAAGTTACAAAATCAAACTTGATCATTTTTCGCACTGACCTTTTGAATAATTATCAAGTTATCAATTAACATCTGGTTCCGGCAACTGCATCTGATCTGAGCTAGCACTTACTTCAAAGTCAATTAATTGTTTGATTGAATATTTTTGCAAATAAAGTGTTCGAACAAAATAGTCATTCATTTAATCGATTTCTTCGATCTTTTAAAGAAGAAAAAGAGTTTCAAAAATTTTATTTAGTGCTTGATAACTTTTTTTTTCATCGCCCAGAAGATTTCTCAGGCTTAGACTTAGCATAGCATTAAGCACAAAGTGAGCAATCATGTTTAAGCATCTCTGGTTTCAAATAAATATATGAATGTATGAACAGTAGCTATAAAAATAATGATTGCCTTTTATGGGTGACAACAGGTGTTACTCTTCACTCGAGTGCTTATTATATAAACAATGTATAAATTCTTTGCTTCTAATTACTGATAGTATTTTCGTGCTCTTAAGCTCCGGGACCACCATTCCTTCAATGAGGGCATACTCTTATTGGATATTGATTTGGGTTTTGATTAACTACATAAAAGTGTGCTCAAGTCAGGGATGTGCAAGAGATACGAATAATATTGATCGAGCATAGAGTTGATCTATTTTGCAATATTTTCTCCACTTGTTTTTAGAACAAACTGCTTGTTTGCAAAGTTGTTGCAACTGTTGAAAAACATTTTTCAAGTGAATAAATCATGCAATTGTAACTTGTAACTAGAACTAATTTGTTTCTACAAACTAGAACTTGCACATTCCTATTGAAATTCTATACAAAATTAGAGCTATGTTTTTGTGGTCACGATATTACTAGTAATTAGAAGTGAGATAAAGGTTAAGACATTGTTTCGAATCAAAATAATTATAATTGAAATAATCGACCATGACAATCAGGTCGAGTCAATTGTTGCTCGACAAATTGATTAATTTATCATTGTACATTGTAGTTACTACTGTATTTGTCCAAGCACAACTGTATCTAATAAATTCTTTATTTGGCAAATAAGTCAGATACCTATAATGGGATAATAGGCTCAAAAAAGTGGGTATATATCTGAAGTGGAATTTTCACTGAAACGAAACGAAATTAAATTTTGCGTTAATTTTTCATTTAATCTCTGCTTCGATGGCAACAAATCTATACTTTTATTCTTTAAATACATTTGTTTTCAACCATTCATTGAATACAATCGTAAGCTTTGGTTAAACGTTCAAAAGTCTAGTAAAAACTGTTAGCATAAGTTATCAAGGCAGGTATTCTCTTGTTATGATTGTTTGTTCTTAACAGTGAGTCTGAGCCACAGATGTGTTCCCATTAATTCAATGCCAATTCAACTTATGGCTGAGCGCTTTAACAGCAGAATTGCGCATAAAATTAATTAAATAAACTTTTTTAATGACACTCTTCTTTGGAAATCCCTTTCAAATATAATATAAGCTCTTTGATAAGCAAGCAAAAGAAAAACCATAATAGCCAGGGTAGACACAAATAAGAAACAGTTAACAGAATGCCAGATAACAATTTATCAAGCTTAATTGATGAGTTTTATGATGCAAATTTTCCTTAATCAACTTATAGGAAAACTCGTTTGAGCATTTCTCAATTAATGCTGATTCAGTGCTGTCTCCACAACAGGAAGGGCTGTTCCAAGTAGACAATAGGATAGCACTGGAAACAAAACGAACCTGCTTTCAGTAACTGTCACAGTGGTAGAGCTGTTGTGCATTATGTAACGTACTATATGAATGGGACGGGAATGTGGTGATGTCAGTCAGTTATGGCTCGACATTGGACTGAATGAAAACGAAATGATAACAAAAATGGGAGTGAATTGAGATATGAGTTATAATAACTGATATAATGACTGATAGATTCAATTGAAATAATGTTTAAATGCATTCCTCTGTTCCGGGGATGCAATCGTCACATCGAATACATCGACAAAAGACACTGCAGTTTACCCAATATCCCCGACGATGTCCTCCGATACACCCGAACGCTGGAAGAGCTCTTTCTCGACGCCAATCATATCCGCGAATTACCAAAAGTAACGATAAGTTGTTTGCCTAAACCCAGAACGTAGTAGAATCTCTTCAATCACTTTCTAACCTAGTACAGTTGAATGTTTATCCTAGAGTGGGGGCCGAATTAGGCTGAACAAGCAAGTTCTGGTGAAATTGCGCTTAAAATAAGCGATAAATGATTTTAACTAGAGGTCGACCACCGCCTCTCTCTCTCTCTCTCTCTCTCTCTCTCTCTCTCTCTCTCTCTCTCTCTCTCTCTGACATTGATTTTCTGTTTATTTAATTAAAATTTTATTAAAAATTTTATTTTTAAAACATTTTGTGGTTTTCTCTCCTTTTTTGGTGTAATTAATGAGTTTTTGTATCGTTTTTAGGGTTTATTTCGTTTAACAAAACTGAGGCGTTTGAGTCTTTCAGACAACGAGATCTGTCGGTTACCACCAGATATCGCAAATCTCATCAATTTGGTTGAGTTAGACCTCAGTAAGAATGACATCCCAGAGATCCCCGAAAACATCAAATTTCTTAAATCTCTGCAAATCGCAGACTTTAGTTCAAATCCGCTGCAAATGTGAGTACTCTTTACCACAAACTCAACAAATTATGATTTAAACTGAATTTTAACGTTTGTCTCAATTGTTGACAGTTTGCCGACGGGGTTCTCACAGCTCCGAAACATGACATCTCTTGCGTTGAATGACATATCTCTGCAACAGTTGCCCAACGATTTCGGTTCTCTAAATAATTTAGAATCACTTGAATTACGTGAAAATCTACTGAAGACACTTCCGCCGAGCGTTTCATTTCTGGTCAGATTGGAACGCCTCGACTTAGGATCAAATGATATCGAAGAATTGCCTGAAGTTATCGGCCAAATGCCGAAACTCCAAGAATTATGGCTCGACTGCAATGAATTGAGTACTGTTCCCAAACAGATCGGACAACTGAAGCGGTTGACGTGTCTCGACGTCAGTGAAAATCGTTTAGAGTATTTGCCCGAAGAAATCGCTGGTTTGGAGAGTCTAACAGATTTGCATTTATCACAAAACTGTTTGGAAACACTTCCCGACGGCATCGGACAGTTGTCTAAACTAATGATACTAAAAGTGGACCAAAACAGACTCTTATCTCTCAATCCGACAATCGGTGGCTGTTCTGGACTCCAAGAGCTGATTTTAACGGAGAATATGTTGTCAGAGTTGCCGCCGACAATCGGAAATCTAATCCATTTAACTAACTTTAATGTCGACCGAAACCAATTGGAAGAATTGCCGCCACAGATCGGAAATCTGACCAAATTGGGTGTTCTCTCATTACGTGACAATCGTCTGACATTTCTTCCGGTAGAAATCGGTCAACTCAGGGATCTACGTGTGTTTGACGTGTCTGGCAATCGGCTCAATCACTTGCCGTACACCATAACTGCCTTAAACCTGAAAGCCCTCTGGTTGGCAGAGAACCAGTCGCAGCCTCTCCTCAAGTTCCAGACAGATTATGACGAACAGAGCCGTCAGAAAGTGTTGACGTGTTTTTTATTACCACAACAGGAGTATAATCCGGATCTTTCGCGATTAGGTATGTCTCTCGATATCCTTTCCCAATATATTGAGTTTCAATTGATTTCTCGATGACTTTTAATGCATTCGTTTCTCATTTGGAAATTCGAGTCTTTTCCCAAACCATTGTTTTTTCTCATTCTTTGACTTTGAGTTTAGTTATTCCGCTCTAACCTTGATTTTTGTCGATTAGATAATTAAGGAATGAGAAGAGCGCTGACTAATGGCTCAAATCACACACTTTTAGTGTTTAATTGATTTTTGTTTATTTGTTTTTCTGATATTTTATCTCAATTTTTATCTCCTTTTGAGTAAATTTTTGCTTTTATTGTATCAAAAACTGTTGTCGAAGAATATAATTGAAAACATATCCATTTGACAGAACCTTTGGTGGACAATAGTCTGGAGAGAGCGAACAGCATTAATTGGGATCAGCCGAGACAGTCAGCCGTCAAGTTTGCCGAAGCGAGTGATGACGAGGAGAGGAGTGAGCCGGTAGTGAACACTGCAATCATTGATAATTTGAATTTTGTGCGACACGACACACCCCATCCCAGAGAACTGAAGGCTAGACATCAGAAGCTATTCGCACAGCGAGAGAACAGTAGAGAGCAGTCAGAAGATAAGGAAAATGCGGACAAAGATGTGATGCAAAATAATACGAATTATAGTAATTCCGTCCAAAGTTCGCGTCAACGCAATAGCACCGCATCCACAGAATCTGCCGAATCGTACGCCTCTTCTGTTATTGTTAAAAGTGATTCAGAAATAGCAGCCGAAGCACAGAATATGGATATCAGTAAAAGAGAATTCAATGAATCACAGGTCGACTCAAAGCCAATAAAAGCGAATATGACTTCTTCTGAGTCTGGAAGTGATCATTACTTGCAGGACAATAAACACGTCGGCTTTTCGGGCTTTGAAGAAGAGACTGAAATACCCGATGAGGACGAAGAGGACAGACCCGAATGGCATAACAAATTGCACCGAAGAGATACTCCACATCACCTTAAGAACAAACGGATACATACGACCAAAGATGAACAGCAAAGAGTGGCCTCAATATTGGCTGAAGCCATGAGAAATAAAGAGCACAACCCTTTGCAACAGACCTCATCGCGAGGCGGTGAGAGTTTGAGTGCTGGCGATAACGAATCGCTACGGACGGTGTCGTCGGTGTCTAACACCGCTCATTCGGTATCACAGCTCAGCACCAATAGTAATATAGAGGCCGTTCAAATGCAAATGCTTGTGAGAAGAACGGGGGGAGGACTCGGACTTAGTATTGCTGGTGGTTTGGGTTCTTCACCTTACAAGGGGGACGACGAAGGAATCTTTGTGTCCCGAATCACAGAGGGAGGGCCGGCAGATGTTGCAGGTCTTCGAGTCGGTGACAAAATTTTGTCCATAAATGGCGTCGACTTCACCGAAATAGATCACTACAAGGCTGTGGACACTCTCAAAACGGCCGGATATGAGTTCGTTGCGGTTGTTGTCCGAGAAATTCCAATAAAACTGAGTTCAGTTCAAAATGTTTCGGTTGAAAAAGAGAGCCAAAAACCACCCGTCAAACCTCCGCAGCCAATGGTTAGACAAAATGGAGATATCGGTTCACCGACAGCCAACCCTACGACACCATCTTTACCACAAACGCCTGACTTTGATCTGAAGAGACAAATTATCTATACGACTCTTATTCGCGACCAAAACGGATTGGGATTCAGTATTGCGGGCGGTGTTGGGGGCACTCCTTTCAAAGAGGGTTTAGATACTATACACATATCGCGTATCGCCGAAGGAGGAGCTGCTGATCGCGACGGAAAACTGATTGTTGGCGATCGGGTGCTCTCTATTAATGGAGTAGAAGTGGAAGGCATTCGACACGAACAGGTGGTGTCAATGTTGACGGGACACGAGAGGTTTGTCAGACTTGTCGTTGAGAGAGAAGGACCGGATGTTTGTTCGGGTGAGAAATCACCCAGGTTGCGATCATACTCCGGGCTCTATGCTTCCTCTTATATGGCAAACAGGCCATCATATACCGGCTCTTATAGACGCCCTACGCTTGGTTCGGTCAGTAGTCTAGCTGGTGACAGTCCGACTTCGGCTCCCGTCACACCTACGGCCACTCATTCGCCATCTTCGCGACCGACACATTCTATTTACACAAAACTTCCGGGTCTTCGGAACGATGTTGTGGTCAGTAGTCATTCGAGTGCGACTCTGCCCAACAATCACTCATTCAGTGCCTCTGCAACCAATCCATCCCATATGTCCAGAAGTGCCTCTTCAACACTCGATAGAAATGGTGATAATTGAAGACAATATGAGAATTAAATTCTAATTAAATTGTTTTACTTATCTTGAAATCAGGTGCCAAACCGTTGTCCTCATCTACAAGTGATGGTCCACTTCTCAGTGTAACCATTCAGAAGCCAGAGTTGGTGTCAAAATTTGACTGTCCATTAGAAGCACAATTTCCAGCCGCGCCCAATACTGTTGGCGTTTTCACTGAAGTCATCACTAAAACAACATATACTGAGAACGTAGTGACCAGAGTTACCAATAATATCCTCTCTTTACCACCTATTGATGAGACCGTGACACTCATCAAATCTGAAGGACCCCTTGGGCTCAGTATAATCGGAGGTTCAGGTAATTAACATTCGATTAATGAGTGAATAATATATTAATTTTCATCAATTCAATGGATCAGACCATTCATGTCATCCGTTCGGTGGGAGCGAACCCGGAATTTTCGTTTCGAAAGTGAGTTTTGATTCAAAATTTTATTCCAACCGTTGACTTATCGTTTTGGTTGTCCTCTGAATAGGTTGTTGCCGATGGTCTCGCGTCCCGAACCGGCAAATTACGAATTGGCGATCGACTGATATCCGTTAATGGCGTCGATGTGTCAAAAGCGACGCACAACGAAGCAGTCGATGCCTTACTACGACCTGTAAAAGAGCTGAGTCTTACCATAAGACACGAACCTTTGCCCAAAGGCTGGAAGGTTTGCAGCAGTTATTATATTATCTGAACTCTTCCTTAACCCCAACTTTCGCCTCATTTCATAACTATTCTGATAAAAAACTAATTAAATCTTTGTCTCGACTGCAATGCCGTTCCTAAAGTGTTGGCCACTCGATGTGAGAGTAAGACATTCTAATGCTTTCGTCCTTTTGTTTTCGGTTTTGCATTCGTTTTCATTTGTTTTCTTTTTTATTTTCATTTTATATTAATTGTCATCAAAATTGTCGTTCAGTTTATTAATTGATTTTCTGGTTATTTAGGAATTGATTATTCATAAGTTGCCGACAGAAAAGCTGGGAATGAATGTAAAGGGAGGCGCTACCGGACAGCCCGGAAATCCGTTTGATAAGGACGACGAAGGGGTGTTTATTTCCAAAATCAATCCAAGTGGTGCGGCGGCCAGAGATGGACGACTCAGACCCGGAATGAGGATCATTGAAGTGAATGAAGCCTCTCTATTAGGAGCCACACATCAGGAGGCGGTCTCTGCCTTGAGAAGCGCAGGCAATAAAATTATTTTATTAGTCTGCGAGGGATACGAGCCCTTAGAAGTATCAAAAAGAGCGCCAAACATTGCCGAAACCCCGACCCCCACATCACCAACGAGTAGGAGTTTTAAGTCATTCTCATCTGTGGATAAAGAAGACGACGACGTTTTCTCTACGTCTACACCAAAAGCAGCGGAACGTAAGACTGAACCCATTTCTGAAACACTAAAACAAAGGGAAGCGAGTGTTGAGTCTCTTAAGAATCAGTCATCTCTTGTGACCACTAATGCGGTCGTAAATAATAATGAAGAGTCTATTGTAAGTGAGTCGAAGAATGTGGACCAGAAAGTAATGGATGTGATGAAAGCGGCCGAACAGTTGACTAAAACCACATCTAATGCATACTCTTCTCAGAACACTTCCAAAGAACAGAAGACAACAACTGTTATAATGAAGAAACATAACGTCAACACTGGTGTTCCGGCCGCACAACAGGCCACTACTGTAAGTCCACTCTCTTCTGAATGTCTAATCTTTGACTCTATAGTCAAGTATAAGATTAAGTGTTTTTGTCGTTTATTTGTCTTAATTTCTCTGATCTAATATTGAATTCTTTCCGAACTCTCCGCCCGTTTCCAACATATACAGAGATGAGTGTAAATCTTACCAATAATTTAAATAAAGTCATCTTGTTACTTATAATCCGTTCGATTTGAACACTGGATTATTACTGAAACAATTTGTGAGCAACACTTCTTCACATCTCTTCAAATGAGCTTTTTTTGTGCAATCGATGGACTAATGGTTTTTTACTCTCAATTAATATATATTTTTTCAACTTTTAGATAATTAATTAATTGATAGACTTTTTAAAACTATTTAATTAATTAATTTGATTAACAAATCGCATGAAAACCCATTCATAAGATTTCACTTAAAATGAATGAAAACTATTTTTCCAAATAATAGTTTTAAAGAATGTTTTGCTTTCTTTTGACTCATATTTTTTCATTTCATTTGGTTTTGTGTTTTAGTTTTGCTTATAATTTGTGAATGATTTTAATCCATAGCCACCTGTGTCTGTGCGAGTTAACACCAAAAGCCCAGTCCTTTCGACGCCTTCACGCTCTCCAACCCCCTCCCCCTCTGTGTCGCGATCGTCGACTCCAATCAAAACGAGATCCCCATCACCTGTGCTAAGGATAACTCCAAAGAAAGGAGACGACAGTCCAATGCTGGATCCCTATCAGACATCTAGGATTCCGGGGGCTAAGCCACCCAAACCGGACAAACCTCCAAAGCCAAGGAATTTGCTTTTAATGACTCAAAAGAGCAATGAGTCGCCCGAATGGCTGACATTCAGTGAGAAGAAGCGCCGTTTTGAACAGGGATCACAATCCAAGAGTACCACCGAATCCAAGTCTATGCAACAAAACGAATCCTATTCCGAAAGCAAACGATTCAGTTATTTGTCGGCCGACGAACTCGAAAAACTCAAAGAGGAAGAGGCGAAGAAATTGGCCTCTTTTTCTGAAGACCAGATCAAGTCTATGATGTCTCCAGAAGATGATGACGACGACGAAGAAGCTTTCGATCAGTTCATTTCTGAAGAGACTTCAGAAGTGATTGATTCAGACAATCAGAGGATGTTTCGGACGGCAAAGGCTGAGCGACGGTACAAAGAAAGACTCAAAAAAGGAGGCTTCGATCTCGACCTCGAATTCGAAGAACTAAAAAATTTAACGCCTAATCAGAGGCGAACTCTTGAAGCAGAGAAGAGGGCGCTTTGGCGACAGGCAAGACTCAAATCACTAGAAGACGACGCCATGAGAGCACAAATGGTTATGGCAAAGGTCAAAGTGATGAGTGAACAGATGGAAGCGCGACCCGTTTCTCCCAAAATACAAGTAATCGATATCGACATCGATGTCGACAATTCTAATGGTATCACAAATTAAGTTTCAAATTAATTGAAAACTAATGTTTACTTTTTTGTCCAGAAAAGTCCAATCGGAGCACTTCCGGCAGTGATATCTCGCCATTGAGTAATAGCAGTGATTCCTCCAATGCATACCATCGGTCGACACAACAGTCTCCCAGCGAACAGACAACGACTCACTGAAAATCACTTTAAAATAGATTTGAATATATTTTTTTCTGATATCAAACACTAAATACAAAACAAATTCATTTGATTTTCACTTCAATTTAGAGCAATATTTACACCGAATCTGATCATTATTTATGGAAATTTTAAGGAAAACCTATTCCTCTCTGAGTTCTGAGCTCTACTTAACCAAAACCTTCATGTTTTTCTTCATAGCTTTTGACTCCAGGAATTAGTTTAGTTTTATCGAAATGTTTAGTAATTTTTTTTTTATGATTTAAATCATTTGTTTGCAGTGAAAACGCTTTTGATTTTAATATATTTTTAGATGAAATCTATTGATTCTGTGCAGCAATTCTTCTAATTTGCAGCTCTTTTACCCCAATTAATGTGTTATTTCGGTTGCATTTTATTTAATAGTTATCTCAATTTAAATATCGACTATTTGTTCGCATTTTTGATGCGATCTTTTGTGAGATGTGTTTCGAAACAAAACTTTTCAAAACTGTTTATATTCTGAAAGAAACGTTAGTTTTTCATATCTTTCGAGCAAACATTGAATTTGTATTAAAAACATTTATTTCACGCCATTTGTTATACGATTGCTTCTAATTATTATGAAAACCCATTAAAAACGAACACATTTTAATTGCTGTGATTTCTCACTGTTTGGTAATTAAGAGAAAAGTCTAAT
>JAQFXL010001217.1:0-13266 GCA_034693445.1 Edwardzetes edwardsi | reverse complement strand
AAAGATATCATTAGTAATAAGGTTTCGATTTTCAGTCTACTATTTCAGTCACTTTTTTGCTCAAAACTATATATTTTTCGATTGTTCAGTCAAAAGCAGTGAGCATTTGATGTAAAGTTTAATAGATTATTTAGAGAATGTCACTCAAATCACTCAAATCTTTCAACACAATCGTAAGAATCTGTGCGAAGGAAACACTTTTGTCAAATTTTTTTTTCATATTTTAACAAAACTTGAGTGAAGTCTGATATTTGTTAACTCAGACTATCGATTGAGAGACAATTCTCAGTTATTTTCATCATCCAGGATATGATTATTCTTCTCAGCATGGTCAGTATTACTAGCCAATTGTTGAACTATATATGGAAAGGCATGGGATGACATTTCGTGGGAATTTTTACTGAAATTCTTCGATATCCCATCAAATGGTAGGGAAAAATTGACTGAAAATTTGTTTACACTCCAATTACTTAAAGAGTGAATATCACTTTGGAATTCAAACCTTAAACGACCTGGGAGTAATACTGATAATACGATATAAAAAAATAGTCAATTTTAACCTAATGGAAATTAATTGGCCACTGATCTTTTTTTACTTTTATTGTATATTAATGCTTAAAATTAAAAAAATATCAAACAAATTGTCCCTGTTATAATTAATCACATAATATGTGAGGTCACGTCATAAAATTTGAAGCAAAACTTATGTAAACAAACAAATATTTGTTAAAATGAGATCTTTCTAAATTAAAGAAATTCAGATAAATTTCAGAGATAAAGGTCAAAGATCATTGGGGGGGGGGGGGGTTATAAAATGATATATTTATTATAATTATTCTACAAAATATCAATTTTCGTTTTCAATTTTCCATTAATAACCAATTAAATATGAATGGGAGTACTAGTCCCAGCCGGTTTTTCTCGTATATTTTTTTGTCGTTCTAGGGTTAAATAACTTAAGATTTGTTTAATTTAACAAAATAAGCATCACTTCTGTTACCCTTTTCATGAATTACTCATTTGATTATAAATTGATTGTTATTAAAGTATTTTCAATGTTTGTCTTCAATATTATCAGTTATATACAGTTTTCACACATGGCTATAGTCTCAGGGTTTCAACGGAATTCGACGATATTAACTAGGCTATTGAAAATTATGAACTAATAAATGTTTAATCAAAATATTTGAAAAGAACAACAACTGATCATTGGATTGAAAATCAAATTTTTCAAATTAATTCGATAGAAATTCAATTAAAATTGTTTAATTCAGTGCAAGAATTATGAGTCTGTATATGACTTACAAATATTGAAGAGAGACAACAATTTTACTTTGGATTCAGAATTTTGTTTACTCTAAACGAGAGAAAAATACTATAAATTAAAGAGCCGTTGATTTAATGAAAACCTTTTTCGGTATATAAATGGATTGAAGAGATGTTTAACAGTTCTATCGAATGATTTGCAGACAAATAGCGTTTGAAATACTATTTATAATAAACCAGAGTTTTAGAGGACTATAACTACTTCTGTATAAACTGAGCGCATAATTCTCTCTCTACTTGAATAGCATTTCGGGCAATACTGGCAATGATTACACACTTCGACAACTCATTTATAACTTATTTTTCGTCGACTCTTTCCATTTTGAGTCCGTAAGACAAATGGTTTACTGCAACCTATAGTTCAGTTGCCTTCAAATCACGCGAAACAAAAAGAGAAAATGTATTTATTTGATGGAAAATATTAATTATTTGTCTTTTTTTGCAGCTCTTGTTAATCACCTGTTCTTATAGGAGAACTCGATTATCGATCAGACAATTATTCACATAACAATTGAAAGTTATTTGCAATTCATTTGATTTTATCTCAACCTCTTATTTAATGAGACAATTGTCAAGATCTAGG
Organism: Edwardzetes edwardsi; assembly: GCA_034693445.1. Lineage (NCBI taxonomy): Eukaryota > Metazoa > Arthropoda > Arachnida > Sarcoptiformes > Ceratozetidae > Edwardzetes > Edwardzetes edwardsi. The sequence goes on along the minus strand of JAQFXL010001217.1, from coordinate 11,357 downwards.
AAAAGTGAAAAATTTGCGTCAATTCTATAGTTTAATAGTCTTACAGTGAGAGACAAAATGATTTTCTTCTGTCAGTTAACACTAGAATCTTATGTTAGGCCCATATTATTATAACTTATATTCTCATTGGGAACGACATCACATCGAAGTCAGGAGTGACTCAAGAGTTTTGATTACTTCTAACGATAATAAACAGTTCCTTAAATCAACAAATTTATTATTTCTAGAAATCGATTCAATTCATAAAAATCTAGTCTTTGATAAAAATGTCAATAATCTCAAAACATTTTGAGTAGATTTATCATTGAAACTAATCTTCAAAGATTACTCAAAAATATTTAGAAGATGACTCAAACCTATTTATATTTTGCATCTCTTGCTTATCAATCATCTTTTTTTTTGTTGAAAAGTATATAAAGTTCTGATATTAAGGTGTTTTGGAAGTGGACTCTGAGTGCAAACAAAAAGGAGAATCCATTGATTACTTGTGAACTCAAATGAAAGCGCTATTGATTTGATGCTAAAAATATTTTGGGAAATAATTTCAGCAAAAAGAGGGAATCAAAAACGCAATTCGTGTGAATCGGATTCCGGAAACCTCTCATTCCTATACACAGAGGAAAGTGAAGCAAAAAAGGCATTCATTTGTTAGAGAAAAACCAAAATATAATTAAATTTTTTCCTATTCAATAATGATCTGATTATCTGACAAATTTTGCTGTCGTTCCTCACTTTCATTCAGAGCAAATATCAACAAATTTAAGTGAAGCATTTTATACTAGATAAATTTAAATATTCAAAATAAGTGGCTGTAAATTTGGGAGTCGACACATAAGATAAATATTCACTAAATAAACAGTTTAATAGTTTTATGTAATTATTCAGAGAATAAGTGAATTGCTTTGCTATGAATATAAAGTTGTGATTATTTGAATGCATCGCAAATATTATAGGATTTGTTTGACTTTTCGGATAAGTTATTCCGTTTTTAAGATTCTTATCGTTGAGATTATACCTCATATGTGTTATGAATGGAAGAGCTTAAGGATAGAAGTGATTGGGAGGACTCACCTATGGATATATTTGGCAGAAGATTGTAATCAGCATTAATCATATCAATGGCGAAAAGCATAGCCTCTAAGCGTTGGATCCCTTTTTCTTCTTTAATAGCACCGCATAATGACATCTCGTCTCCGGAGTCATGCATAGGAAAAAGTCCACCAAATATGAGATCGCCATCCAATTTGATGGCCGCGTGATTGTGATTAGTGATGTGGTGTCTCATTATGACTCTGCCATCCCTGGCATCTGTCGATAGATCACAATTTGCAATACTTATAAAAACTTGGAACACCATTAATGAAACAAATAAAGGCTTTAATGGCAAACTCAAGATTTTCGTCATTGTCCTCACTGTTCAGTCATACAAACAGAGCCGCAAATAGTCAAGTGTCCTCTCTTTCTGTTAACTGTTCGCCTAATAACACGACTGTTCGCCAGACTCAGCGCCAAAACTCTGAGCATTTCTTGTATCGATCAAAGCCTACAACTCTTATACTGCAATCCAATGTATAGCAAGAGCTCAGCTTCTGGAGCACAGAAACCAACGATGAATAGCACAGCACATTGGATGAGGATTTCACTATTTAGTTGATACTGAATTCCAATCAAATCTCATAAAATCTATTTGTAAGCACTTTATCGCATAGAATAAAATGGTTTTACCGCAAAAATATTCAATAATTAGATTAAAAACATCTCATTTATCAGAAGCGAAGTCGGGTTTTATGCAAATATTCGTTAAATTTAACGAAAACCCAGAATAGATTTGAACAGACAGGAAATGTATCTGCGATGAGGAGCGCATAGCGACTCATATCCGCAGTTTAATGCACTTTAACTCATTTGATAGTTTTGGTCAAAAGCTTTGCATTTTGTTTAATGTAGAGTTGATTTACATAATTCGCACCCCTTTTACATTTTCAACTTATCCCTTGTGTACACATTTTCAAGCAATTTATTTACACTTCACTTGAAATGAGTTTAATTAGAGTTTCTTTTAAGCGATATATTCATTAAAATATCAAAACTTGAGGTTTGAAAGAGTCTCCAATCAATTATCAAAAATTTAACTTAAATAGCCAGGTGGGATTTGCCAAAATTTTACTTGAGATTTGTTCAATTTTTATCCGTTTAGTTTTTGAGATACAGACCAAGAATAATTTATTACAGTGTTATAACTTTAACAACACAAGAATCTTGACACAACACTTGAGATTTATTCACCAAGTACACCTTTGCACACCCGTTACTACAAATCATTTGGCATTTTCAGACTTTAATAAGAATTATATTTACTATAAATCTGCTGAAGATTTGTGGAAAAGTCACTTAAAGACATGAACGACAAGATATAGGAAGTATTCAGTGGTCTGTGTGTCGAAACACGATCTGCACTCGACGTCTGGCTGTGCACTCCTTTGTCTGCAATACAAAAGAGTTACATAAATTGATATGAAATAAGAATCCCGCCGTCATTCCTATCATAACTTATATTAAAGGCTTTATCTTAACGACTAAATTGTTCGCTTCATTTGTAAACTTGGAAAGAAACACATGTTTTACTCACAATATTATTATTTTTGATTAACATTTTATTAGTTTAGTTTTTGCTGCTTTTTATTAGACCAAGAACTGGATTCTTAACAATCGTCGGAAATAAGTAACTTATAAATAGTCTGATAATTCATTTGGAAGTCAGTCGAGTGTTTGTGGACTTAACAAAAGTATTTCGAGTACTCGATGTCTCTTAGAGTTCAATGGTTTGTGAGAATAGTATCAATGTCATATTTCAAGAATAATAGTAATATTGAATACGAAATGCTTTTTTCAGTTTAATATCACAACGAGGAATGTCGTATGAATTTATGCGTTCAAACATTTATATCTATAGAAAATATCTGTTTATCTTTCAAAGTGTTTGGAAATTCATATTTTGTTTGTTGACTTCTGACCTAAAAGCTATTCGTGTGTCCATTCAGATGTTTTGAATAAAAAATCCCATTAGTAGTCGTTTTCTATGAACTTTTTAAAAGGAAAAGTATTAGAAAATTTTGCGATCAGTACTTTTCAAGTCATTGAATGAAAAATATGCGAAAATATATGAAAACATAACTCAAACAAAAGTTGTGAAATGTTTTCTTAAAAGAAGGAGAAAATAATATTCCAACGGATTTATCAAACATTGATTAAAAGTTGTTTTTGGTTCCGAGTAATAACTTATTACAAAAATTATAAGTGGAGTCCAATAATGACTTTGATTTATGTTTTGATCCTTTGGGTCAAATGATTCATTAGCTGAGAAAAGGGGCTGACAGCTCTGGGCAACTTTCGACAAATATGTTGCCAATAAGTCCTGATGTGACACATGCTTTGGGCTGTGCTCATATTTAATTGATCCTGCTTCAATTTCTGAATACTTCCCTTAATAAATATCAAATTAATTATTCAGAAACCAATGACTGAAAGTTTTCACCGAAAATAAGCTTCATTTCCAGTTCCTTACGCAGAAAATTATTCTGTGCTTTAGTCAGAGTGTGGCTCTTCAGATGTCAACATCTGCGCTATTTGTGGTGAACTGAACCGCACTCTTATTGGAAGTGACGTTATATTGGAAAAGAAGAACAGAATATATGTTGGAACGAATATTCTTGGCTACAGAATCGTGTCGTACAGAATCTGAGCCGAAAAAGCAGTGCTTCTGTCCTACTATTGAACGCAAAGTCCGTGCAATTTGTTGTCTGTTTGAGAGATCGCCACAAAAACTATGACTAATATTATGTTTTTGACTATTATTTCGTAAAAAAGATTATATTTTCTCAAAAACTGATAGCATTTTCGTGTTATTTGATAAAAATTTGAAAATAAATTCTCGTTGTTTTTGAATGTTTTGGTTGTAGTTCTGACAAAAACTTGTTTTATATTCAAAATTATGATCCATTATCTCATCAAAAAACTTGTGAAATAATTCAACTCATCTTATAATCACTTCATTGGAATTAAATGTAAGTCTTATTTATATGTAATCGAAGTTTTGCTTAAAATTCTTGTATTTTAAATATATGGAAAATTTTTATTTTTGATGATTAAACTACTTAATAAATAATTTTACAATTTGTGTCGTTTAATAATTTGATCGTTGATTTTAAAAAAGCGAATCATTTGTATTACATATTATTCAATAAATTAATTCTTTTTATTTGCGGCCGACTTTGCGGTGTATTTATAATAAGTTTTTATCGATTATTTTCATGCAAATAGAATTTATACACAGAGAAAATGAAAAATCTATAATCTAGTTCATTTTCTTTCAATATAGTAAAGTATTTATTGAGACTCAAGACTTGATTTACAATTTGATCATTTAATTCAAAAGTTGTTTTTATTTGTTTCATTAGTTAATGCATTGAATGTCAAACTAATGAGGGATCAATTTTCGGTCAGTGATCACACTTTCTTTACTGTCCCCGGACTCAGTCTGATATAATTCTTGTGAAAGTACTGCTCATTGATCTAAAATAAAGAATTGGAATCAAAATCCGGTTCATTTTTATGGCCCAATATTTAATCGAAATCCCAGTAATGATAATATCAAATATGACTTTAGTCTCATGCGATTGATTCGTCTGTTTTTCTAATAATAATTGTCTTTTTATGTGTTGTTATGCTTTCAGCTCATTCTTGTTCACTCTATTTGCTCTATCCTTTCTACTGACACTGTTTTAGATGAAGAAATCCCACAATTTTTTCACTACTCATTTGACACCACTATTTTCATCACAGTTTCACTCCAATACACAAAGTGTTGGCGTCTTATTTCTCAGCAATTTTTTCTCATTTCTCTCTCTCTCTCTCTCTCTCTCTCTCTTTCTCTCTCTCTCTCTCTCTCTCTCTCTCTCTCTCTCTCTCTCTCTCTGCAATTCTTTCTTATAAATAATTTGTACCGAGACTAAGGTCTAAATTGTGTCATCACTTTTCAAATAGTTTTTCTTTTTAATATTATAGTAGAGAATAGCCAGAGAGAGAACAGAATAAGGCCTAAAATAAATAAACAAAGAGTTTTAGTAGTATATTTCATCTGCAAACGAGTTGAAACTTTTGAAATTCTCTCCTCATTTATTACGCACCGAAGAGAAGATGTTTTCTCCATTTTGTCCATTATTTTTGTCTTTCAAAAGCATTTGCATTTATATTAGACAACAAATGTTAAACTATTGAATGCATTCTTTGTTCGCTGGCTTTAAGTGTAAAGTCTTGTAATACACAGTGTTTTCTGGTGTTTATATTCATTTAATGGATATTTCGATTGATTGTATGGAAGCCAATGGCTTCTCAACCCATCGACAGCCTGAAGAAGATATGCCGGGAATTTCTATGAGAAATAAGTGAATGATTTGATAACATTTAGGTTAGAATTTTCAATAATATTCTGTTCGGTCTTTTGAAGTCCGAAACACTATTAACGAAAAGAATAGGGAATATCAGAGAATATGATCTCAAAGAAGAGATAATAAGAATATTCTGTTTTTAATAAAGCGTTGTCTGGAAAACAGTCATATTCTTTAGTTATTCCTGAGAAAGGCCTAAATTATAAGGAATGAAATTAAATGCAATTTATCTTCAGATTGCAATCATTAATAATTTACATGTTATTAAATGCGGTCAAAGCTGTTGCACTTTTTTCGCCAATTTTTGTCCAAAAATAGATATTTTCAACACAGAAATCACGACTGAAGTGCCTGTGCTTTCAGTGCACTTTTTCCTCTCAATCTTTCTTCTTTGTTGAGAGTATTCTAAAGATTCGCAAATTTTTCAAAAACACTTTCTTTCGCTTTAGTGTCAAAAACTTTTGCAATACTTTTAGAAGGAAATGAAAAAATTGTGGATTAGATCAGAGGCTATGGATGGATGAGTTGTGTGTTTTTACTAGATGATACATTTTAAATATCCAATATATGAGTTAAAAGCTCTTTAAAAGCCTATGAGAGTTCAAAACCATAGCGAAAACGAAAATACTGATAGAAATTACTGAAGAATAGACTATTGAAAACTCAATAGGAATTCACAGGAAAGGCACCGAAATTGAAGAAAAATAGATTTGGAAGAAAAAAGTTTTGTTACTTTAAATTTGAGCAAAATTTGAAGATTCGATTCACTTTTAGACAGATTGGATGGTCGGCCACTCAGCTAAGAAAAGCGAAAACTGAATTCAAAAGTAGATGCTATTGTATAATATGGTGTTAGGGTTGAAGCAAGGCACAAATTCTTATTACAGCAGGTCTTATAGGACCATCTGCTGCCATGAATGCCATATTGAAGGGAACGGTAGCCCGAGAACTGTACGACTCTAATGTTCTCCAATCGCATTCTTCTGGCCTTCAAATCAAAAATTTGATCAATTCTTCTACAAAATCAATGGAGACCTATATTGGGGTTACTTTAGTGTTAAATTGTATTCTGTTATGAGTCGCAGCTGTACTGCACTGACATCAGAGATAAAGGCTTTCCAATGCTCTCCCTCACTGCTTAACCAATGCATAGACTATTGCCTAAAAGAGCTAAGTTTACTCAACTATTAAATAAAAAGATAGAAAGATAGCATGTTTTTCAAGAAGAATACCTTTTCCACCAATCATTTACTATTTTTTTCAGCTTCTTTCTCAACAATAGTCTTTCCTATTCTTCGTCGCACTTCTTCTTCTTCTTCTACTAAACATTGGTTTTGAGTCGAGAATTGAATGAAAATTTGAGAGAAATGGTATTTTCTACGAAAATTACTCATTTATTGACTAAACAATTGTTTGTTTGGATCCTATTGTTTATGAATTGTTTTTATCGTCGTTTCACTCAACGACTCAAATGTTTGCTTCGTCTTTGAATTGATGGAAAACACGATCCGAATATTCATTTGCTTTTGAATTAAATGAAAGGTTTTTTTTTGAGTAAAAAAGAAGTGAGAAATGCATTAATGCATTGATAAATCATTTGGCTCTGAATAGAATGCATTCTTCTGTATGACAGCGCACAGGCTATTAAATACTGAAAATTGTGTGCCATTTGTTGTCCAAATATTATTATTAATTTGAAATCAATAGTTTTGATATATTAGTTCATTTTCTGACTCAAATTTATTCAAATGATTCTGAGCTGAGAAGACTTCCTCATAAGCCCTGATATTATTGAGTCACTAATGCAGACGACAAACACATCCTATTTTTTATAAGAAAGCCGTTCAGTCTTTAACTGTCTGTCAGAGCCTTTCTTTTTAATAGTGGCTTTGATTTCTTGACCAAACAAAAAGAGTCCTTTGAATAAAGGAAAACATTTCCGATCCTTTCAATCACTTGAATTTTTTGGGCGCACTTCAGATCAGATCAACAAATATTCAAAATGTAGTTTCAAAGAGGATTTTGAGTCAAATATTTTTTTTGGTGGAAAATGAGTCCATCGACTAAAAACGCAGTCATTTAGACGTCTTACCACTCAATCAATAAATTGTTTTTATAATATTGTTGTAAAATATTTGTTTATCAAATCTATCGACGATCTAATGATAAATTTAATTCCCAAGAATAAAACTCTTTTTATGAAAGAACTTAACCAGCATGATGCTGGCAGCATCTAGCACTGTTTATTCGTTGATCAAAATCTCACTTCATCATGAATTTGTAATATAAAGTAATTTCAAAGGGTGTCTTTCAGCTTAAACTTGCTAAATTATCCTATTGATATGTACACATAATAATTAGTGAGCAAGCGCATTGTTCTAGTTCTAAATCATTAGAATTGACGAAATGATTTAATTTCAAAATCAAATTTATTGTTTTAATAATAGTCTTGTTTTCAGGAACTCATTATAAAAGGTAATAGACTTTAATTCCAGTTCTTTTGATTATCCGGGTGTTTAAATGTTAACAAAAATCCATTTGAATTTGAAATTCATTCGTTGTATTAATATTCAGATCAGACGATGAACTTTTAAAATTTAATTCATTTACATTACGTGCGGTTCGTATCGAGTTTTGATGAGTCGAGAGTGGAGTCGATTGTCGACCGAAATCATTATAATTAGATTTTGAATGTAAAGCCTTTATCCGTATTTTAAATATTAAGGCATCAAATGCTTTACTGATAATTCTGAAGGGATTTTAGAGCCCATGGATTATAAAAGAAAAAGGTTTCTCACGACTGGTCTGACTGTCTGTTCGACTTCTGATATAACATTTTTGAGTAAAGTTATGGAAGCGATAAAACGTGTGTTTCTTATATAAATAGACTAATTCTGCTATAATTCTAGTTATAGATTCAAGAGCACTGGCAGAGCACTGGCAGAGCACTGGTGGACAGCGGTCAGAATATTAACTTCGCTTTAAATGAACAAAATCTGAGTTTTCTTCGCAAAGAAAACTTTTTTCGCGAACTTATATATTGTATCGAAAAATCTAAAATATATTTCACGGTTTTATAGCCTTTTTGGACACAACTTTTGCATTGGTATTAAGGCAGAGCACACAATAAGAAACATAGAAACGAATAAAAGCCTAATTCGAAGGCACAGTCTCTGTACTGTTCCCCTATGCTTCTAATCGTGTAAAAAAGATTGAATTTTAGGCTCAAAATTCTTGTTCAGATCGTGTTTTGAAAATCAAATTTTCCTTATTCTGTGCGCACTTCACATACAACACAATTGCTTTTGAGCTTATTTTTCACACTTTTCTTCTCTATTCTCTTAAATCTTTTTAAGCCTTGAATTAAATGAAAGATCAGATCAACTCTCATACAAAAGCTTCTAATTTTAAAACAGTTTTTGTTTAAATACACAAAATCCCATTTTGAAATTTTTCATTTTGATGTTTATCTTGCGCTCAGAATAAAAATAAATTTAATTTCAATAGATTTTTGTTTGTCTTCTATGGAATTTTCATCACTCGACTCTCGTAGACAAATAATTCTAAGTAAAGTGTATTTAATAAAAACAAAATGTCATTAATGTAATAAAATTTGGGGCAAATGTTCGACAAAATCAAAACCAATGAAATTATTGCTTTGACTTATTTAGTATTTCCTCTCTTTTTCTTAAGTATAGTATTGCTATCAAAGATAAAAATCTATAAATAATATTAGATTAAAGGACAAGGAATATAAAGGACATGGAATCGAATATTTTATTTAATCAAATCAAATGAATTAGAGAAATAAGTTACAAATGAATTGAAGAAATCGTTTAAGAAAATTAATTTTGACTCTCAGTCTGAATGTCTCTCAAGTTTTCTCTATTTTTGGAGCGAAAAAATTGTCAATAATTTTCTCATTAGATATAAATGTGATAAAAACGTCTCTCCATTTGAGCAAAAGGTGCGCCACTTTTGCTATCAGTTCTCTACTTTATTGAGCGAATCGTTTCTCATTAAATATGACTTAATTGGAGAGAGAGAGAGAGAGAGAGAGAGAGAGAGAGAGAGAGAGAGAGAGAGAGAGAGAGAGCAAACAAAGAATGAAAGACGACAGTAAGAGAGATGGGTTCCAGTGTTTGATTGAAACCAAACCGATTGCGATAGTTTAGGAAATCTAATAAGTTTAGGAATTCTTTGGTTATCTCTCTTTGTTTACATCATTAGAAAAGTTTGTCTTATTTTGGTTTTGCGTGCATTGAATGCAATCCAATTGATATGAAAATATTGTGAAAAGAATTTTAACATCACTGCTAACAGTCTTAACCTCTATTATGATTATAATATTAGATGAAATCCAATAACATATTCATAAAATTCATAGCAGTTGTAGTGAGGACTGGTAGCAAAAGCTAATATCAAGAGAAAAATTTTGGGTCTCTGTTCTGCTTCAGATGTGAACTGAGAGACAGAACGAGACAAATGATAAATACATATAGAAATTCATTCGAGAATTTATAAGTAAATAAGAGCACAGAATATAATAGGAATGAGTTCTCAGTATAGGACAGGAATAGCAATTCTGGTCATAATATTTCAATGAGAACTCGCATATCATTCAACCAAAAATGGGTTCGATTTTCAGCACACATTCCGTTCAAACATTGGCTTTGCTTTGAGTTTATTATTATTATCTGAGTTAACGTCTCGAATATATTATTTACTTTGAGAATTGACTTATTTTTCATTTATTATTTCATTTATTGATTGTGTCAGAACTTCACAGTTTTCAATTGAAAAAGATAACAAAATACAATATTGAATAACATGATTAAAATTTGAAAGGTCAGTTTTCTTTTTCCATTTAAAAAGTTTAATATCAAAAACGGCATTCAATTCAGAAATAAAGTTATGGTTTTTGATATTCATTAAAATATTTTGAATTTCAAATTAAATTCTTTCCATTGAGTTATTCCACAAATTGATGTCAGACTGGTGTGAAGCCAATAGAGATGATTGTAAGGGAAGCCCTAGCAGTTCAATGTACGCTATAATGAGTGCAGTTATGAAGTGCTTATCAAAATTAAGAAGAAATGTATCGCCGAGTGATAACTGTGCCGAAAGATCGACACAAAGGCGAATAAGTCTGTTCTGAAACGATATCTCAACTCATTATATAAAAGGTTTAGATTAGTTAATATAAGGAGGGAATGAGGACAAGACATAAAGTATAACTGATTGCGGCGTCGCTTCAATCCAAACAAATAGCTCTAAGAATCTACGGCTTGAGTTCCGATATTTGTCTTATTTTTTGTGCGAATATTTTTGTGATTAATTTATTCGTTTGTTTGACTCATAAATCATTTCAAATAAAAATTCAAAGCAATTCAGTAAATAAATAAAATTTTTCATCATTTCTGTCCGTATTCTGCTCGATAAAAGTGAAATGGTTTCGGAATGGCGTGACCAACTACTCATGGCTCTGCCCTGGCTTTTAAGAGCTAGCATAACCATTAATCAGTTGAGCATCACATGATTTGATGGGTTGACAATCAATAGCAAGACGTTTTAGTAAATGAAAACATGAAAACCATTGAATGCCATTTTACAAGTTCACAATTCAGTGAATTTATTGTATAAGACATTTCACTTTGACATAGAGCTGATTGACCTTTACTTTCCAAATCTCCGTGGCGTCTAGGTCTTTGCAAAGATTTCCAGTGCAAAATGTTGGCAGCGCTTAGTTGTAACAAATCTCAAATAAATCGAGGAATAAACCAGAAGATTGAGAAGATTTTCAATTGAGGACAAAGAGGTGGGATTTATGTCAGACATAATGATGTCTATGAGCTCTGATTAGACCATACTATCCTTTATTCAAATTTATTACTCGAAACAAAATATTCT
>JAQFXL010001216.1:0-13276 GCA_034693445.1 Edwardzetes edwardsi | reverse complement strand
GACGAATTGCCTCCCATTTCGTGGAAAGACTGTGGAATCAGTTCTCGACAATCAGATTCCTCTCCGGACATAACGGTTTCCACTCGAATAGAGGGCGGAGAGTATGCAAAAAGTGGAGAATTTCCCTGGTTTGCACAGCTTGAGATGTACTACAAGAATAGGACAGGCGATTGTGGCGGGTCTATCATCAATGAGTGGTGGATATTAACTGCCGGCCATTGTATAAAGCCGTAAGTTTCCGCACTTTATTTTATCGGTTTTGAGAATAAGTAATCATTTGATTCGTTTGTTTAAAAGTTCTTTGAAAGTCGAAGAGATTGATGTTTTAATCGGTTCCGTCAACAGAAGGGACAAAAGTATTGGACGTCATATAGATGTGTCGATCGATGAGTTTTTCAATGAGTAGTAAAATACGTTTAAAATTCAAGTTTATTACAAATGACTAAATCTGATGTCAATAAACAATAACCCATTGTTTCGGGAGAAGTCTTTGGTTTGTAATCACAAGAATTACACTCCACTCCCGATATAATGAACACGTTTGGTTTCGAGATATTGTTCATTATAAAGGGTTGTTCATTATAACGGAGTAGTTTTAGTACTGTTTTCTATTACAGTGGGTCACACATAGTGTTCATTATAAACGGATGTTCATTGTATAAGGTGTTCATTATAACGGGAGAGGAGTGTACTGCGAAAATATACCTCAAAATTATATGAAATCATAATTTTAATAAACAATAATTTGATAAAAATGTTGTTTTTAAAGATTTTCTCTAAGAATTGAATTTGGATTTCAAACTTCAATTCAATCATTTATTTCATAACAATTGTAAGAATTAGGAAATTGTTTTCAAAATTTGTTTATTAATTGTATTATTGATTTGATTTCGAAAAACACTCATTAAATGTATTGAAAACGGATTCATACTTTTGTTCACTTTTATTGTCAGAAAACATATTAATTGAAACCATTTAATGAACTGAAGAGACAATGAATTTAATGAATCGGTGGTCGAAACAAATGCTTTAATTATTGTTAAGTCAAATATATGAGGAATGCCTTTCGACGTGATTTCCATAAATAAGTCGTCAATCGATTAAATTAAAGTTTAAACAATTTAGAGCACAGGTAGTGGTCATCAGACTTGATATTGTTTGGACTGGAGTTTGTTTATTATGTATTCTAATTGTCGTTTAGCCTCACACTGGGGAAAGTTCTCCATATTATAATAGGTGGGTGCGATTTGGATCAACCTATGGGTCGGACAGAAGGCTTACAATCAGTTTATTTGCATTTAATACGAATTTCGATCAAAAATACAAACCATTCGGCTTTGATGTCAGTGACGGTTCGGATGTAGTTTTTGGTGGTCAACACAAACTCGTTGTAAATAACCCACTCCGGCTTATGGTCCAAACAGGAGGACGGGTGCAACTGAACGATCTGATTGTCCTTCACTGTCAAGTAATGGCCGGTCCTCTCCAGATGTGCCGCCTATTCATCAAAAGAATGGTTAATTAGAATGAATGGTCAAAAAAGTGGACAAAACTGGGAATAACTAGGAATAAAGTTGTTGTCATACTTGCATAAAATAGCCCGAAATGAGGGCTTTCCTTATGTTTATGTAATAATTTCTTGACGTGAAGTCAGTCGATATCCTCTTCAGATTAAAGCGATCCATAATTCGCGATAATTGTTGCCTTACATTATCGGCGCTCTTAAGGGATCGGTAGTTAATGAAGTTCTCGTAACACCAGTTGGGGTCGTCGTGATCTGCGGACACACATCAGACAAATCAATACAAAGAAGTGATGACATTAAAGAGACTATACTTTGTTTGAAAGCGTGATAGACATTGAGAAGAGTCAAGTGGTCGCCATCGATGTGCGCAAATCGCATCTTCGCGTCGTCGGCGGCCTTCTTCTGTTCGTTTGGTCTCACAAAACATTGCGGCACTGAATTTGGATCAGAATAAATGTTGAGTTCAAACACAATGAATGAATACCTGAGAGCATAGCAGTGATGGAGAGGATTTCATTGGAACAGTTGCATTCACACGACGCGATCAACATCTTGCTCAGCTGTGGGTCGAGTGGGAACTCAGCCATAATAGAGCCCAAGTCTGTCATCTCTCCGTCGTCGTCCAATGCGTTCAAATAGTTCAACAGTTCCAGTGCTCTCATCAATGTTTCCGGTGCTGCCATTTAATCAAAGGAGTAATTAACCACAAAATAGATATAAATAGTCTGTGCAATACATACCGGGCGGGTCCATGAAGTCAAAGTGAACCAAATCATGAATTCCCAATTTCTTGAGTTGAAGGACAACCATTCCTAAGTTGGAGCGCAATATTTCCGGATAAGTCTGTTCTTGCATTTCAGTCTTATATGCCTTTTCTGTGTATAGCCTAAAGCACTTTCCCGGTCGGGTACGACCCGCACGACCAGCGCGCTGTTGGGCCGAGGCTTTAGAAATGGGAGACACCAGAAGCGACTCCACCCGAATGCGAGGGTTATATACTTTTTGTTTGGAAAATCCCGGATCGATGACAAACACTACGCCATCGATTGTGAGAGAGGTCTCCGCAATATTTGTCGAGATAACTATTTTTCTACCGATAGCACCGTTGGCTTTCGGTGGGGGCGCCGACTCGAAAATGCGTTGTTGAAGGTTTGGAGGAAGAGTTGAGTACAAAGGAATACACTTCATGTCTCCGACATCGGGACCCAAATTATCGACTTCGCGTTTGATTCGTTTACACGACTCTTCGATTTCCTGATTAAGACATTCAATGATTAGATCCAATGAAGACATTAGACATTAAGACATATAAGTGTTTGCATTCAAATAGAAATCAATGTAAATATTTGTTAAGAATTCAATTGAATTAATGTTTGAATACATTTTCATTATAGGCCTGAAGAACAACAAATCAGACAATAAATTGTTGAGTGGTTTGTCTTCACTCAGGCCAAGGATTAGAAGAAAAAGTATGAAATAATAAAAATGTCGCACCTCTTGTCCGGTGAGAAAGAGAAGAACGTCTCCCTCTCCCTCTTCACACATATGAATTTGAATGACAGTTCTGATGGCGGCCTCCAAATAGTCGCGTTCGGGTTCGGGGGTATAGAATATCTCGACGGGATGTGTGCGCCCAGGTACGTTCATTAGGGGCGCGTCATCGAAGTAATTCTGGAACTTTCCGGCATCGAGAGTGGCCGACATGACAACAATCTTGAGATCCTTACGTTTGGTGACCACTTGTTTGAGAACACCCATCAATATGTCGGTAGAAAGGGTTCTTTCGTGAGCCTCATCCAGAAGTATAATACTGTACGCCTCCAGAAGGGGGTCAGACATAGCTTCTCTCAAAAGCATACCATCCGTACAATATTTAAGTATAGTCTTCGGTCCGGAACAGTCTTCGAAACGAATACTATAACCGACTTCTTGTCCTAAAAGGACGTCCATCTCTTCGGCGACTCGAGTGGCCACAGACATAGCGGCCACCCTTCGGGGTTGAGTACAAGCGACACCGATTTTGATACATTTGTTGCGACAATACTCGACACACCACTGAGGGATTTGAGTGGTTTTGCCCGAACCGGTCTCTCCCACCAAAACAATGATCTGATTGTTGTCCATAAGTTCATTAAACTTATCCTTATATTCCCAGACCGGCAGTTGAATCCTCTTTCGGAACAGTTCATAATATCGTTGTGAATACGGTAATAGAGTGCACGGGTTTATGCCGGCACTGGTCGTCGGTCCAGCGAACGGCACTTTTGCCGCCTGTTTCGCATCTTTTATCAGTGAATCCAATGAACTGATGTCCGCATTGTTTGACTGATGACTATCTGAGGAACGACTGCAATGAAGATCACAATTAATGGTAATTCATATTAAAATTTGATTTATATTTCGGACTTTTCGTCCGTTTTTGGTCTACAAAACGTTTTGTTTGCAATTTTACCGAAATATTTACCTCTTCTTCAAATGTGAATCATTCAAATCGATTCTTCGTTTAGACATTTGTCCAAATATTTGTACCGAATTTGCGACAATTTCGGTGATGTAATGGACACAAAAAACTATTGATTTAAATATGAATTAAACTGAAATTAAATCAAATTAAGGCAAACATAACACACACTCAATGTATGGCTTTCTTGGCGGTAGAGTTCTCTGCAGTCATTGCATTGCATTTGTTTCGTAAGACAAACCGTTATGTTGTTTATGAAGAACCCATTGATAGGCAGTAATAAAACAAAAACATTGAAATGTAATCAAATGAAAGCCAATAACAAGTGATAACAAAAGTGAAAGTCTTTTGTGTCAAAACCTAACCATAAGATTGTGTTTAATGATAGTTTCAAACAATTAAAATGTGGTTAAAATTACTTTTGATGACAACGTTTTTCATTTTCCTCTTCGTTTTGTCGCGTTTGATGGAAATGGCATTCAATGGCAATGAATTGCTTTCAACGCATATCTTTGTCAACACAATTGGCTTAAGTGTCAAACAATTGAAGTATTTGTTAGACATAAGAGGAATCAGTTATGACGGAGTACTCGAAAGGCCTGAACTCATCCAATTGGTTGAAGAGTCGGGACCTGTTAGTGAGCGACAGCTGTTAGACTGTGAACAAGAGATCGCAGCCAATGATAACACCAATGAGGCGGACATTGACTCGAATTCTAATTCGGAAAATGTGGCCAAAATTGGCCGTCGGTTTAGTTGTGGCGCACATTTGTATGAAGAAGTGGAGGACACGAAAGATAGCGCGTGGATTGTCAATGTTATGGCTGTCGACGACACCAATAGAATCGATGCAAAACTCTGGAACAGAATCGTTCAAAAATGCAATAAATTTGGAATCAGAACCGCAATCTTCGACTGTGCTCTCGATCCCTATCTGTGCCAAAGAAAAGCATGGATTTCCTCCCGTCTCATACTAGCGCTTCCGCGTGAAGGTCTTCGAACTAAAGAAGACGTTCTGATGATGACGTACTTCATCGGCAAACAGACAAAACTGCAGCAAATTATTGATTGGATTCACAACCAATTGGCCACAAGACTGGTCGACATCCAGACAATAGAAGAACTTCAGAATAATTGGCTTCAATCGAAAGACAAGAATTCAATCAATTCTTCAAATGATATAAAATTTGTGTTCATATCAAGTCTGGCCACTCCTCCCCTTATTCTGTCAGCGCTGGCCATTAAATTCAGCGGTAGAATAAAGTTCGGCTTTTTTCGGACCAATTCAGTGAAGAAGAAGTCATTGATTGCAAAACTGGATAAACGGATTCCGAGTTATTTAATAGTTCTGTCGGACAGACACTACAGCTATGGCTTCAAAGCCGGAGAGAATCTGAAGTACGGAAGTATGGAACTTATCCTTCGAACTCTGAAACCGGAAATGAATGACTTATTCCTCTTAAGTCTTTTGCTAACAAACCTGAGTCTTGGCCTTCACTTGTTTTGGATGAAGTGCTCAAAACTGTGGAAACACTTAATCTATTGGTTAATGAATGCAATCAAATATAATTGCATTTTATTCCTCATTTGGTTAACGATTCTTACGTTTTATAAATTTCCACTAATGTCTCAAATATGCTCTTTTGGACACAATTTGTGCCAATACTTAGCACTGACACAAATGGCAACAATTTTGAGATACGATTTCCAATACAACTATAAGATTCCATTTCTATTCTTCGCGGTCATCACTTTTGGTCTTCTGTTGGCATTCGTTCGCAGAAAACTGATCTCTTCTTCAACTGATGACAACGACGATCACCTCATGTTCCGCGATTGGACGCCTTGGGAGTCAACACTTCTCAGTTATATACTCTTCCGACCCATTAATATGAATTCATTCCGATCGATGGCCGCCACTTCTATAGACCATAATTTGGAGGAAGGGATGGAATTATTGATCGAAAGGCTGGCGGTTCCTAATCTATGGCTTCAACCGGAACTCATATCCAGTGATTACATAAAGGAACTGCCCGTTTGGATGCATGAGAGCAAGAGCTCAGACATGAGGGAGTCGGAGGTCTCAGACAGTGACGATTCGAGCGGTATATTCGACACGAATTACGAAACTAAAACACATTCCTCGCAGACACTGACCGATGGTTTGACGGCGCGATCAAAGTTAGAATCCCCGCAAACGGGTCATCGATTGAGTTCAGATCAAATCAATACTAGTCATAAATCCAGTGATTGTCACCCGAGTCAGTGCCAGTGCGACACTCCTTCCAAATTGGCCTCAAATGTGAGTCCAAAACATAAGAAACAAACTTCGAATAAAAGCGGAAATTCTGCCAAAATGTCTGATAAAAGGCATGAATTCGGGTCCAGACATAAGGCACAAAACAACGAAGAATCTGAAACGCAATCAAAAGATAAGAAATCAAATCAAAACCGAGTTCCCAATGGAATGATTGAATGCAATGACTGTGCCATTTGTCTGGAGACCTATCGCAACGGTATGTCTATATGTGGTCTGCCCTGTGGTCATAACTATCACCAGAATTGTATAATGCTTTGGCTGTATAGGGATAACCACTGCTGTCCCACCTGTCGGTGGCCCACATATAAGCAAAAACTTAAATCAGTCTAAACTAAGAGTTTTTACTTATTATTAAACATTTATTTATTGTTGACATGAATTAAATGTTTAAACAAATCGTGAGTTTTCTCCAAATACTGTCTATTAGTTTGTGTTCATTGAATTCAAATATTGTCTCTTTTTGTTGTATTTTATGATTGGATTCGAATAAAATTGATTTCCAATTAGAACAGGAATTCCTATTATTGCCAATAATTTCTATGGTGGAAATTTTTAGATACTTTCACTCAATCATAAAGAAAAATGATTATAATTCAACTTTTTGTGAGTAAATGATGACTGTTTGAGTCATAAGGGGCTCATTATCTTAAAGTTCACTTGACTTCAAACCCAGAGTTCAGATAATTTTGGAAAGTTTGAGACATTCAATCAATTTAAAGAAAAGTAGTCAGGTGACTTTCTATTGGTATTTTAAAACAAATTGGGTTGTCTAGTAATCATTTGAACAAGATAATTTTTTTCAATTGTCTAAAATTATACTTAAATTGTGTTTTATGTAAAACAATGAAAAGCCAATCAATTATCGCATTAATAGTACTTTTGATCGCTATGTTTGGCAGCTGTTCCGCACATATCGTCAAATTGAATGACGCGCTTCTGATCAACGACACGGATCTGTTCATCAAAGACCCTCCAAATCCATATGAGACGAGTGATCAGCACATTCCAAGTCTAAGAAATATTTTGAATCCTTTCTATTGGATGCGAAAATTGATTGAACTGTTGCCGGAAATAGGATTTTGGGTATTAGGGGTAACCCAATACGACTGCCGTTATCTCACTGTATGCTTGACATCGAATTTTCTGATAAACAACGCGCCCCAAGTATTTCTCACCTGGTTCAATGGCACTCATACGAGTATTTTGGGCAGAATTATTGGCGAAACTCCTTATGTCGAGGCCTGGAGTATAGGATCTATTAAAGCAATTGATTGCAATATTCTCTATGACTGTCCAGACCCTCCTTTTAGTATGAGATCGATATTCGGTTAATATTTGTTTGATTTTTTAAAAATGATTTTTATTGAAAATATTTTAAAAGTTTTTAATTAATAATTAGATATTTTGAACGAAAGTTTGAATTTATATCAAATGAAAGTCTGTTCCGAATAAAAGACAATTCAATCAAAAAATATACTGAAAATGACTTATAATTAGGAGAAAAATGAGTGAAAAATCTGTTTATTTATAATGAATTCAAACGAATATCAATTGAATGATAAAAATCGAAAAATAATATCAAAATCGATATCAAAACGAAACGGAAAATTAGAATATAAACGAAATAAATTAGTTATCAATACAGGAGTTCTGGCGGTTCCAGAGGTGGTAACTCCGGAACAGTTGAAGAAATTACATTTCGATTCTCATCTTGCAATCTCTGGTTCTCTGTTTTGAGAGCTCTGTTCTCTTTTTGCGACGATTCTAACTCAGAATGCAATTGAAAGACTAATTGTCTCAGTTTTTCGTTAACTGTCTGTAACTCTTCAATAATGGTTTTGTCGTCTTTCGGACGCTTTGACCCACTTCTGTATAGCGAATCGTAGGAGGCACTGGTCACCACTCCTTCTGTCGACCCACTAGCGGTCGGCGCTTCGAATAGATTACTGTCTGAAGACAGGATTGACTTTCGTTTGTCAATCAGGACCTGAAGAAGGGAATCGTGTTCTGAGAAGACATCCATGATTTCTGCGATTACGTTAGGTTTTGTGTCGGGAGTGCTGGTGTCCGGACCCATATTTGTCTGTTTATGGCTTTGGTTTGGGTTGTGATCGAAATTGAGTCCGAATTTCTCTCTCATGAGTTGTCTATTAATTAACTCTTGTCTAAAGTTTTCAAGTTTTTGAGTTTCACACAATTCTCTCGTTTTTAACACTTTTTCTTGAGATAAATGATAGGATTTCTGTATTTCAAGCGATGACTTAATTCTGTCACAACTTGTCTTTAAAAGCGCATCAGTTAAGTGATCTATTAATCAAAGACATTGACATTAATTATCGTTCAGCCAATCATTCAAAAAGCCTCAGATCTGAAGAATCAATTAGCGATCGATTCCATTAGAAACCAGAGCCAAAAGTTGGCTTCAATTTAATGGGCAAATCATTGAATCTGATCTGTGTTTGGTCTTAGAGGTCACTTACGCGCGGCCTTTATGTGGTATTCAATAGCTTCTTGGAATCGGTGCTCATTTAACAAATGTTCTGCTTTTCGATGGCATCGATGGGCCTATTGTCAGACAAACAAATATATCTTCAGTTTGGATCAAATCCAAGAAAATAAATCATTTGAAAAACAAACCAAATTTAACGGCGAATCCATAAGAAATGCATTTCAATCAATGAATTACTTCACTGACTGAAAGACCCATTACTTCATAAACACACACAACAAACGTTACGCACTTTTGAATGTGAGGGTCATATCAATCTCTTCTGAATAAATTAGATGATTTAGCTGATTAGAGATTTGACCAATTGAAATTAAGCTTGGGCTAAACAGAGTTTTCAAACTTTGAGCTAGATTAGAAAACTTTTTACATTAGAAGAATAAATCAGTTTTAAAAATTACTGCCAAAAGAATTGAGTTTTGTTTACAATGTTTGTGAGCCTTTCGTGGCTTTTAATTCAGGTTTTATTTTGTAAACAAGTTATGAGTGAATCATATGTTTGGTATTCAATTCAATCAATTAATGCTCTGTTTTGTTGGCATTATTTCAAATCTTGATCTTTCAAACAAATATTCATAATTTTGAATATCTTTTCACTTCTTATTCATCATTTTGTCGCCAATTAGTTGTCGTTTATGACCTCGATATGTTTTTGATGAAGAAATAAGTGCCAAATCCATTCCTAAAACAAAATGGATAAGAATCTGGACTTCGACTCATTATTCGATGATTTCGTGATTGAATCCGATTATGAGTGGACTGATAGTGAGAATGAGCATGATCACTTGTTTGACACTATCAATGACATCTGGTTTGAAGACCAGAGCATTTGCGAAGACGTGGACGAAGACGACCAGATGTGGGTCGACACTAGACTTTCAGATTTGAATGAATACTGTTTTATGCATTTGTTTACGTATTTGTCATTCAATTCATTGATGAAATTGAGATCAGTTTCTATGCAATTGAAAGACTCCGTCGAAGAGTTCTTGAAATCAAAGCGAAGATTAAGACTTATAAACAGTTTTGCGAATCAAAACATTAATATCGAGACATCGAAGACACGAATCTTGGATTTGACAGTAATTGCAAACGACTGCTATTCGGATCAAATTTTACTTCTGATGACCTATTTGTGTCCCAATTTGGAAGCACTGGAACTGATTTACATAACAATCGACGATCCAATCGTTGAGATTTTGACCAAAAACTTCTATGACGTCAGCGATTTGTGTTTTGCACATCCATTAGGTCTGACTGAAAGCAATGTTCAAACTATTGTCAATTATTTCGGACCGCATCTCATTGGGCTGACAATAGCCGACTCAGATCTGACTGAAGACTGTCTGGAATCAGTAGTGGCTGAGTGTCCAAATTTAAAAACTCTGGACATTTCCGGTAATCCCGACATTACTGGCGAATGCTTTCAATATCTGAACAATAATTTATTGACACTCCGGTTATCGCAATGTGATTCTGTTCGCGAAACTGGTCTCCAGTCACTGGTGAAGAGTAGGTCTGCCCACACTCTGTCCGAACTGGTCATCAGTGGAATGATTAGCGATTATATGATTGGAATTATTTGCAAAAATATGCCTCAATTGCGGTCATTTCAATGTGTTTATGGCTGTACCCGAGAAATGGACAGCAAAACAGACCATTTGTCTGTCATCGGACAGTTGACAAAACTGGAACGGCTGTCACTCCAAGAGATCGACGCCTATTTCGGTTCGTTAGACGATAAAAGTCTTCTTAAAATAATTAGTTGTTGTAATCGATTAAAGTATTTGGAATTACACGTCGGGAGCGGTGAACGGCTCTTAATTACCGACAAATACCTGTCCCTAATCGCTGACTACTGTCCACTAATAGAAAGTCTGAAACTTTATAACTTCGAAGCCGTAACCGACAAATCACTGAATAGTTTCTCGAAATTAGAAAATCTCAAAGAATTAGAATTAATTAATTTATATAACATTAGCGATGAAGGGGTGGCCATAATTACCGAACGGTGCTCTCATTTAACTAAACTTTACATTAGTTTTGACGGCAATTGTGATTCGATAACGAATTTAACTCTAATCGCATGCATTGAAATGTGTAGACGTCGTCCCAAACATGTTATTGATGTGAACTTCTTCGAGACCTGTATTACAGTTCCCTTTAATCTAATTATACCAATGAATATGCGTTTGAGAGTCAGTTGGTATCGGCCCACACCTGAAG
The DNA here is from genome assembly GCA_034693445.1 of Edwardzetes edwardsi. Lineage (NCBI taxonomy): Eukaryota > Metazoa > Arthropoda > Arachnida > Sarcoptiformes > Ceratozetidae > Edwardzetes > Edwardzetes edwardsi. The sequence goes on along the minus strand of JAQFXL010001216.1, from coordinate 2,238 downwards.
GCAGACGTTATACGGAAATCAAGTTACCCGACGATAAGGCAATACTCACCCCTTGATAGTCATCTAATCTAATACTCATAACATTTCGTCATTTTCTATGAGTCAGTAATAAGTTATTCTATTATACCCTTCCCTTCATTCGATCCGTTTTAAAGGCAAGTCTTGAAGTGTCTGTTTTCTGCTCTGAATATTATTTTTTAAACTTAGAGTTTATATACATTTCTTAATTAAATCAAATTTTGCAAAACTTTTTTAATTTTTCCAAACATTGTTTTCATACGTTTTTACTGTTTATTCAATTGATGTCTATTTTACTGTTTCTTTGCATTTGTGTTATATTTTGTGATATTTTTCTTATGAATAAAAAGAAATTATTTGAAAATAAATGTGATTTTCTTTCTGTTCATTCATTCGCATCAATAGAATTGAGTGTAGAATTAAGCGTATTATCTATTCTGTGCAAAACTTGTGCTCAATTTGTTTTTCAATCAATGAGAAGTCATTAGTAAAGGGCTTATTATTGTCGGTATTCACTCGTTTTAGACCCTGAAATGTAATAGAAGTTAATTTTTTCGAGTTTTCTATTTTTAAATTCTAATTAACTATAAGATGATTATTAAATACTAAGTCCAATACTAGAAGAATATGAGGAGAAGTGCTTTAATAACTTTATTTGGATCTATTTTTGGCAACTCTTTCGAAGAGATTTCTTTGCTTTACTCCTTTTGCTTCCGCTCTAAACTTCTTAGACGAGACAGGAATTAATCTTCTTTACAGTTAAAAATATTCTGATTCCGATTTCATTATTCATTTTCTGATTTTAACAAGAATATTCACTTTTTCAAAACAAATTAATCACTCATTTGTTTCTAAAATTAGTTATTATTAGCGATAAGTTTTTAATAACTTTTAATCTTTTGTAATACTATTTCTTATTTTTAGTAAATTAATGATTCATTTCTTTCATAACTTCTTATTATTTGATGTAATTTTCCAAATTAATGGTAAGTTTTTTCATCTGGAACTATCTTCAATCCCAGTACATATTTGTGGCAATTTATTTGATTTTCTCCTAATTTTTGATATTCTGTTCATTTTTTCCTTTTCATCAGTTATTTTCATCTCAGATATAAATTGAGTCAATTGTAAGACTGACTGAGAGTTATAGTCATTCAGAATACGAATCAAATGCTTCAAGAAATCGATCCGAAGATGAAGTGCATCCGTTAAGCACAGCACAGAATAGGGCTTACAATTCACTAAACATTCACTTATTATATCTACTGTTTAATCCAAAACTAGATTTTGAGGACTCATTCATTTATTGGTACATTCATTCACTTATTCATTGAATTACATTAAGTGTTAATTTGCGTGAAAGTCATTGTTTTATTTTAAGAATCAAATCCTATTAATGACCGCAAAAATATAGTAAAAGGTGTTAAACATTGGATACCTCAAGAGTTAACGACTTGTTTGTATCCGTATTTTTAATGGCAATCATTTAACAGTTATATACCTTTACTTTGGCACTACTTTTACTTATTTTCGTTAAGAATTACATTTATTTCAATCGAAATCCAATAAATATAAGTAATATAAAGTCTTTCCGTTAATGAAGTGTTTTTCGAACGCAATGACAACTTTTCTGTTTCCCGATACCAATCGGCAACAATCAGCAAGGGGAGGGGAGGGGTCGGCTTAAAACCCTCTTACTAGAGAAATTATGAAACCTGATTTTCGACAAAAATTCCCCTAGCAATCCTAGCACTTCATGAGGTAGAAGAGCTTGCAGACCCTTGTCTGTAATTCTAAACATCTGAAAGGCTTTGAATGTGTTTTCAGGATTTTATTCTGTGCCCTATTCTGTGCTTCGCTTCTTTTTTCAGTCTCCAACTTATTTGTCAAAAACAGATTTTATTGATTCAAAAGAGTAATCGAAGTTCGACTCAATGTTAGTAAGAATTTGATATCTAATACAGTATTGAAAATATTTATATAATTTTTCATAACCACTGAAATAATCACATCCATTGGATTCTATTTCAAAGCCACCATGGTGATTTTTCAAAATTTTGCTCACTATTGGAATTTTCCTGCATTTGATAGTTTAATCCAATTATAAAATGATTCAAAGATTACAAAATTTTGTTTCATATAAATGATATTTGATTTGATTTTTATATCATTTAAGTTTTAAAAGATAAGTCCTTCAAAATTAATTTGATTTACAATTAC
>JAQFXL010001215.1:0-13289 GCA_034693445.1 Edwardzetes edwardsi | reverse complement strand
ACTCGAATGTCGAATATAAAACACTTGTCGGGAGAAATGCATAAAATCACAAATAGTTTAGTGAAAACAAGCTAGTTCACTTACTCGCACTCTTTTTTGCTGATATCAATTGTCATCAAATCACTTACATTAGAGATACCGGTATTTGTCTCAAGACATTCGAAGAATTGAGTGGCGTTCCAACAGTTCACGTTTAGCATCAAGGCTACCAATAAATTCCATGAAAATGATTGAGATTAACAAGTTAATTAAAATACCCCTTAAGAATATTTTGTCATCCTTTCCATTGGCATCGCATAACTCATAGTAGGTCTGAAGGAAAGCCGAATTCCATTTATCAAACTTAGTTTTGCCCTCTTCTACACTGCAGTCGACATCAATTATATCTGAAGTACAATTGATAGCGTCATCGATGGCACTGGTATTCGACAATTATATCAAACAACTTAATGATAATTAGCTACTTTGTAATACGTGATCATGGTTACTTGCAAAGATTCTCCAAAGAGTTGTTATTAACCAAATATATATCCTTGTCGTTTGAATTGATAACTTTATTGAGATCCGAGTGAACAGCACTGAAGCAAATGTTAGCAAAACCCGGTTCACAACGATCTTTGGCTGAGACTAAGAAACACACTTTTGTGAGAATTTTGTGAAAAACAAATCAATTTCTCACCCAAACAGACCAACAAAAGTATCTGGATCAATATTACTGACAAATTATTCATTTGGAAAACTATTGAACTAGCAATTGAAAAGTGAGTAAAATCATGCACCAAGTTTTAAAATTGATGAATGAGAATAATTAGCCAGTCAATAATTTGTTACCAATGAACCAAATTATGATTTGTTTGTAGAAAATACTGATTGAGAATAAACACAAACTTAGTTTTCAGAGGAAATGAATAAAAAGGAAAAGGAATTTAGTTATCGGATATAGCTTTCAATTAGTGAGTATCGCCAAATCAAATAGTACTGAGCATGGTCATTCAATTCAAAAGAAAAACATTTTATTTTATGAAGTGAATAAGTCATACAAATTAGCATTTTTTGTTTCTAACAAAAAAAATAAGTAAATATTTTGGTTATATTTCAGAAAATTAATAAAAGTTTTGTTTGAATACACTCTAAGCCATTACATTACACTCGAATGCCATTATAATCAAAACGATTGGTTTCAAGAATTTGTTGATTATAGAGGAATGTTGACTACAAGGGACTATATTTAACATCAATGTCTATTGAAGTGGATTTGGGAGTTGTTGATTATAAAGGAAATTTGATTAGATAGGATGTTGATTATAATGGCAGTTGAGTGTACAAGAATTCTTCTGCCGAATGAGCCGAATAAGGACACAGTCATTAGTTATAGCGCTCTCTTAGGGTCTAATTTCAAACATTAAACCAATTGAACGTAATTTGTGAGTAAAACGCAATGCGATCGTAATGTGAGTCACATTGAAAGTGCTTTCAATGATTGCATTCAATTTGATTCTCATAACCAAAATGAGTGCAAATAAAACGCATTTCCAATATAACAACAATTTATTAAATCAATTACTACCCAATTGTATAGCATTTCATATAGAAATCGATTGATTAGACGACTCTTAGACTATATTTTGATAATTAATACAAATTATTAGACAATTAGTTTTAAAAATGCCTAAAAACTCGTCTAAAACCCGTCATAAAAAAGGTATGTTTTCTATCCATTGACTCATAATTTGAGTCTTAATTACTTTAATTTTATTTCCCTTTCATTTAAATGAGTTAACTATGAAATGGATTTTGAGTTTAGTCTAATATCGACTTGAAACGGATTTCCTTATAATTTGAAAATAAGGGAAATTTTCTATCAATTATTTAGAAATCGTTGCGATTACGAAATGTTAGTTAAAACAAAGGGTTTGCCATATGTTTGATGTCTGCCATCCATTCAATGGCTGAACAAATCATTGCTTTTATTTGCAAATATTACGCAATAATTTTGATTAACTTTAATAACAATAATTTTCTAGTTTTACGTTAATTTAATTGAAATTTATTGAATTGAAGGACCCGTCGCCTCCAATGTCCGCAAAGACGACGTCCGATCAGTTCTTAGCGATGACTGCGATTCAGTGATCGCTGATAACTGTTCGGTGACGTCATACACATCTTCGGCCAAATGGGACGGTAGTGATGACCTCAACAATGACGACATCAATGAAGATAACGGCTGTTATGTCGATGACTTCGAGGAGAAACTGACCGAAGCTATGGATGGGGCGAATGGAAAGAGCGCTAAAACCAGACAATTGGCTTTGGATGCCATCAAAAAGGCTTTGACGACAAGATTTTGTTTCGATTTCCTCTTCGATAGGAAAGCAACGATCGGAGACATATTAGAGCGTTCCGTCAAAAGGAAGGGCGAAGAAGTCGGTTCTGCAGCTCTTCTTTCGAGTGTAGTGATGATAACATTGGGCGCATCCGATGCCTCCTCCGTTATATTTCATGATTTGGAGCCACATTTAGTACCAGCGCTTATCGACCCGTCTGTGTCTCCTTCTGTTCGATCCAAATGTGCTGTCGTTTTGGGGTATGTCTTGAAGTGATTCAACATTTGATTTGAAATTAATTTATATTTGTTTTTATCAAAAGTTTGGGTCATTTCATAACAAACAATGGTTTGGATTCGATTGAGTCGATAATGGATTTGTTTCAGTCGATATTTGCCGCCTCTTTCTACAAAGGAAACGGAGCCATCCCTACGCACACCCCTGAGATATCTTCACTACACGCGAGTGCACTCTACGCCTGGACTCTTCTGTTGACAATATATTCTCCTTCGTCTGCACTACGTTTGGCCGAAAAGCATATCAAGAGATTATCGGAACTGTTGGACTCACCAGATGTTGACCTGAGAATAGCCGCCGGAGAATGTATTGCAGTTCTTCACGAAATATCCCGAGAATGTGACGACGACTTCGAATTCGACGAAATGGACTCTCTTTGCGACAAAATCCGAATGTTGGCCACCGATAGCCAGAAGTTCAGGGCTAAGAAGGATAGAAGACAACAGCGCTCCAGCTTTAGAGATATCTTACGTGCTATTGAAGAGAGGGAATCGCCTAATATTACGGTGAAGTTTGGAAAGGAACGGCTGATAATCGACTCGTGGTGTCGTAAAAAACAATACGACGCCATCTGTTATGCCCTCAAATCCGGAATGAATTTACACTTAGGTTTGTATTCAATATTCTAATCGGTTCTTAAGTTTAATCCCTTTTTACTGTAATTATAGCCGAAAATGAATTATTGAGAGATATCTTCGAATTGGGATCTCCTCTCTCAGCCCTCGACCCTAACTCCTCAAGGATTTCCAAATTTGAAAGAGTAAGACATTTGTGTTTTAATTTGTGATTCGATACTTAATGAATATTTTTGCACAGAATATGTCAAACATCGCCAACTGTAAGGCCAGGACTAAGACCAGAGGAAAGTTGAGGGATAAGAGAGCAGACATTATGGCCTGAAATTGTTCTTTAATTTAATATTTATAGACTGTTTGTAAATAAGATTATCTTAAATGTGAGTTCACTTATATTTTTATCTTTCAATCAATTGACGGCTTATTATATATTAACTAATGTTTTATCAAAATTATTAATTAAATGTATTAATCAATCGATTGATTTAATGGATTTCAAAATAAAACGTTTTAAGATTTTTTTGATGCAAACATTGATTACATTCATTGGTTTCGCTTTCAATCACTTGAATTGTTTGCAATTATCCGATAATTTTGTTTTGAGTTAAAGTATTGGAAAACACTGTTCAGAATTGGATGAGACGGACCTTTTTTCAATGGTAATCGAGTTCTTGAATCAACACCTCTCTACTAAATAATAGAAAACTATTGAATAGATGAGATTGTATTGACTTTACCTACGCTTTTCATTGATTTGAACAAGGGTGACATTGAACTATTCAAAATACTGTTTAGTCAATGTATGACAAAGATTGCAATAATAGCTGAAATACTTGACTCAAAACATATTTAACTCCAATTGAAGTATAAATTCAAATTCAATATCAAAGTAATATTTGGTCAAAAAGACAGCTTTCAGTTTATAAAATTGAATGAAGTGAACATGGTCCACTTTATTATATTATATTAAAAGCATTTACATGTAAAATAGAAATCAACTCATCATCTGATAGAGCGGTGGATCCCCTGAGGAAAGTGATGTTATTTGTGTATAAGTGTGTCGTACTCTACGACGGTATCCAATAAACAGCTGTTATTCACATATAAAACACAATACAATCGACTGAGAAATGTGGCGATCAATGAATGAATTCATTGGATGAATGAAATGCAATTTGACCTCAACTCTAATCATCTTTTCAATTGTAATCAACTCATAATTAGTAGTGAATTCAGTTTATATTTATTCAAATCAATTCTCATCGAAATGTTTATGTTTTGGAGTAATCACTGTCTATAAGAAAACTAAATTATTTACTCATTTAAGTGATTCATAAGTCATAATAATAGCCGACAATTGTTTCAATAGGTTTTAAAAGTCTTTATTTTGAACTCATTTTAAATCATGAATCGCGTCGAGAATCGTAAAGGTTTGCCATTAATTGTCTCATCAATTGAGTGGACAATCATTTAATCAATTGATTAATCTTTTCATTCAATTACAGTGTTTGCAATTCAGGCCAAAAAGAAACGATCAAAAGCTCCGAAAGGAAAGCACAAGAAGACCACGAATACTACCAATAATAATAATAACATCAATAATAGCAACGAAGACATCAAGAATAGCAACAATACATCCGGAGATAAGAAGAGGTAAAACACAAATTTGATGACTCTTTTTGCGGTTTAATTGATGGCTTGATTTCAAAAATATATTGTCATATGTTTTGGGATATTATTTGGGATTTCGTTAACACTTAAGACTCAACTTTTCTTTTTGTGGTCTTATTTTTGGTGCCAAACATTTTTATCTTCTTATTCGTGACTTTAGAGGAATTTCTTCAATGGTTTGTGTGATTCATACAAAAGTATTTTCGCTTCAATTCTGTTGACATTTAAGAGAAGATAATTATTTTGAAAACTGATTTTTGAAAATCAATTTTTATCGACAGTTGTTTTGTTTGTTTTTAAACAAATTTCTGAAAAACTCTTTCAAAGGAAGCGACAAATTTGTGTAACAAAAAAGTAAATTCTATTGATTTCCTACAGAACAAGCTAGCTCATTATCAATGCAAACTGGTATCTCCAGGTCTATTCACTTTTGACGAGACTTCACTGGTTTCTGGCAATAGTTGTTTCATTGAATTTTGTTTGATTTAAGTTTTATTATTGTTTTTCAACAAACAGTACCTCAAATAAACCCAAAAGTATTTCCTTTTTTTTCTTAATTAAAACAACTTTTTATTGAATTTGATATCAAATCTTGATTTACGTCACAATTTGCTCTTTTTTATGGTGTTTCCCATTAAGAAGCCATTGACTGAAGAGCTTTGTTTTTAAACTAAAATCAACAGTCGAAAGTCATTTTATAATAATCTTGCAAACAGTCAAACAGTCTCTTCAATTTTTAAGCATTTTGTTTGTGTTTTCATTTATTTAATGTCTTAATTTCAGTAAAGTATAGCTTTTATTTCGGTCTCATTTGTAGTCTAAATGGTTTGCAGAATACTTCTGAAGTTATTTTAGTTTTGACATAAATTCCCCGACAATTGATTGCTAGAAAGAAAACCCGTTTATTATTAAAAACCAAATGACTATTGCCTTCAAATATTCGGAATTCCTCCCATTTTTCTTCATTAGAGGTCTAAAGATTTGAATCGATTGCTGTGATTAAGACATTAGTTATCATTTGAACTAAATTTTGTATTATCTTGCAATGGATGTCAGTTCTATGATTATATTGTGAAATATGTGTCCAAGAAGTTTAATTATACTCAAGGGAACTATCGACTGATTCACGACAAACCCATTACAAATAGCACTGGTAATAGAATTTGCATAAAGTGTTAAATGCTGTGTAAATGCAATGTTTTCGCCCAAATCCTACAGTTTTACAAATATTTAAATGAATAGTTTTCCGAAGAACTGAAAGAAAAGCAATATTTTAGGTTTGAAAAGGAATTTGAATTTCAAATTTTGTTGCTTTTGTCGATTGAATGCCTAGACTTTTAACATTTCCTTTCAATTTGATGATCAAGTAATGCGTCGATTCTTTGCGAACTCACAACTTAATAGATTTGAGCGCTCTTTTGTATCCATTATATGACCATGCTCTATTCTTATGAAATATCGATTTTGCACAACATCTTTATGTTTAGTTTGAATTAAAAGCAATTGTTGAATGTCTTTACAATTCATTTTCTATACACTATTCTATTTACTGTTCAAACATTGAATTCTGTAGGACTCCAGTGAAAGACTTTTTATTTGAATAATTACCCTGTTCATAACCACCAATATTCTTTATTAAGAAGACTGTCTTCTTTTTTAAATTCTTGATAAAAGTGATGGATTTCTTCCTGAAATTTGACTTCAATTTGCTTTCAATGACATGAGATGTGATATCACGAAGAATGTGATCCAAACTATTGTAATGAGAATCAGAAATGAGATACGATTATAGTTGAGTTGCGTTTGTAATGCAATCGTTTTGTTGTATAATTTGTTTGATTACTGATGAGAACATCACATATTGGCTGCAATGGTAAGCAAGTGTTCGATCAATTGCTTCTTAAGTCTGACCTGCATTTACTCGAGCGATCTCATTGCGGTTGTGCAGCACTACTCTCAGCCCAACATATCTATGGCCCTGATATGTGAGGAATTGTCTCTCCAGTTGCTCTCTTGTAGAAAATGCAATTGGAATGCATTCGCTCCCAAATTATTTTGACTTTACTTTACTTGTGCTGTTCAGTAGAGTACAGACTTTTATTATTTCTCATTTCGTCAGTTATAGTGCTCTCGAAGCTATCACTACAGCAAAGAATGAAATTAAAAGCAATTTCTTATTAGAGTAACTCATCCACTGATAAATCTTTTGATATAATTTTCTTACATTTAGTTTCTGAACTGTCCTCGAATTTCTCGCAATAATATAATAACGACAACAAAATAATGACAATTAGTTTGCGATATATTTTATTAAATGAATTTTACCTAAAATTGAGTTCACGTCGATGTTATTCTTGGCTATAATTCTATTGGGTTTTATGCAGAATATTTGATGTAAGTCTCCTTTGAAGTCTCTTTTTTTATATTTTATTGATTCTGTACTCATTTCAAATTCAAAACTATTTTTTCCGTTGTTTTTCATTTTAGAAATTATACGCTTTTGTGAGCGAAATGAACAAAACTATTGCATTGATTCGACAAATATTATTAATTAATGTATTTTTGGTATAAATATATAAACAAATGTATTATTATTATTGTTGCCTAAAAGTGTTGTTCCTCTGAGTATTTATTTTTGTGCCATACCTGCGATAAATGGATCGATTTCACGACAGAGCCTCCAAGTATTTTCGGTCAGCAGCCAAATGGACGGCCGCTTATGTAACGTCCATTGGCGCGATGCGACCCAACATAAAAAGGGCGAACACGGAACCGGCTGATAACACGATTTATCATTTGGATGACTGTCACCATAGTCTGTCCCCTCCCGCCTCTTACTATCGTTCGAATTTTGACTTTCACCAGAGTGCAGATCATTGTATTCGGTCCACTGATTACTGTTGTGGCCATTCAATAGCCGGTTGTAGTTCTTCTCATAACGACAATACAATAGATGACAATAATTCGCATTTTTATGACATCTCCACAAACGGTATTCATTAGAGCTTTCCTTTGATTACTTGTTTGCAGTCCATTGTAATTATTAACGGCTTATATTAGACATGATATTAGTCTCCAAACGCCTAACAATTGATGATTTTTATGGGTTTTGTTGCAATAATTGTCTCAAAATCATATGTTTTGTCTTTTAATTAATGAATTTCCTATCAATTCATAAAATCTATTATTATTTTTGGAAACATTTTATTTTCAAAACAATAGTTATTTTCCATTAATAACTACTTTTTGATTCATTTAATTATTTGATTCAATTATTCGATATTAGTATCTATTTACTATTGAATTGATTAATGAACTTTTCATTAAATTTTTATTTATGCTTGGGCTCTGAATTCCTGTTGTATTGCATTAATATTAATATATTCAGCGATTCAATGATAAGGCAATCGATGATAATTTGATTAGTTTTGGCTCTGCTTTCAGTAGATTTATATTTTATGGAAGATTTGTAAATAACAAAATCAAATCAAAGGATAAGAGCTTTTTCTAATGTTTGCCTCCCTTTCAAAGATGCAAAACATTCAAATGTGTAGACAAACAAATATTTATTCAATAGCTCTACGAATGATGTTAACTCAATTGAGCACGATTTACCATGTTACTTTTATATCTGATTTGACCTTTATATGAGATGATTTTTTCTCTCCAATCGCACAGTCTTTTAGTGTAATCCTCTCTTTGAAGCGATTTATTTAGGAATTTTAAAAATGATTTTCATTAATAGCATTTTGCAATAATATTTGTCTTTTGTATAAAATGTGTTCAAAATAATTGAATCCCATTTTCATCGATCGTTAATTCGCTTTTAATCTTTCGCTTTAATGATTTGCGCGGATATTCACAAATCCATTAGAAATTGCTTTTCATCACAATATTAGGCCTTTTATTGTTATATTTCGACTGACATTACATTTCGGAAATTATTTTACTCTTTTATACTTTGGAATGTATTTCATTTCCCTATTTTTCTCAAAATTTTGCGCTCATTTGTCGCCAATTGAAGCGTTAAAACCGATTATTTATATAATTTCCAACCATTTCTCCTATTAATCGATAGTTTTGTTATATCTTTAGATCGATTTTTACTCTATTTATTTTTCAAACCTAAAATCGATTTCCCGACTGATTAGACATAAAATGTTGAAAACTATTCCAGATTTGAAATTCTGATTAAAATTTGTAGACATTTTTGAATAATATGTGATAAATGAGTTGAATGTAGTGGTAAAGCAAATAAGAGCACTGGTATTGTCGTCTGATTATTAATATTTGTAGAGACATCCCAATGAATTGTTGGCAAAAACCTATTAATTTTGATTAATTTGAATGCGGTTCTCAGGCATCGGCTTATATTGTCAGTGCGTTTATTGTGTTCACCTCTTTGTGTGGCCACAGATCTGAGAGATCATAGGATTCAAGAATATTCATTTGGAAATCCGTCTCCTTTTATAAGTTAAGAGTCGAAAGAATTTTTGCAATTTTTCAAACCATAGCTTCAAAGCTATCCTATATTCAGATTAAATGGGATTTTTCTGGAATCGAAGCAAATGTTCAGTATATTTAAATCGATAATTTAATTTTGAAGTCATTACTGAATATGATCTTGATCATGGTCAAAATTCGCAATCAAAATGCACTCAACTTGATCATTTAAATGACATATCATTTATTAATAGTTATTCGGAGCAATTTGATTATGTTGTGCTCAATAATAATATTTGAATTTATGACCGAAACTGCTCTCCATTTCATAATTCAGTGAAATTCTGAAAAACAATTTCATGTTTTTTATGAACAAAATTATGTTTGCGTTCATTGTTTCGTTTGAGTTATAGTTTTGAAAATAGTCTGAGCAATAAATTTGATTAAAATGTGTAAATATATTCTCAGGTTCGTCGTTAAAATAAACAATGAAAGTTAATTTGATGGATAGATTAGAAATTTATTTATTTAGGTCTTGACTCTTATGGCTGCCCCTCATTCAGACACTTATTCACGATCCTATGCTTGCAGTGAAGTGTCTTTTTTGGAGTCTGTCTCTCAATAGTTATTTAGGATTTTAATCAAAGGTTTTATTCATTCAATGTTTTCAATTTCACGAGTCATCACGTTTTTCCACTCGTATTTGCATTAAATGACATTGCTCACATTAGCTATTTTGTTCATGTAGGCTTTTTTATTCTTGATTTGTTCTATTTGGGAGTTTATGTTTGACTTAACCCTAAATCACAAATGATTTTCAATAAGACCTGTAATTAAGTAATCAATTGAAAGAAAATCTTCTATTGAATGGTAATTGAAAACAATGCTAACACTCAGAACCCGACGAGTCTTCGCTTTCACACCATTTGTTGAAATTGGACTCATCTCCAATCAAAAGGCCTTCTCCTTCGCCCTCTGATCAAAGACGTAGAAACCCGAGACCCCAAAGACGTCACTTGCCTGTCATCAGCAGCGGTGGCGTTATGTCCAACACTTACCAGAGACCAATTGCTTCTAATTATTTAACAATTAGTGGCAACACTAACATAAGTAGCGCTCGAGATATGAATCCGCGCGAGAGAGCCCTCCAACAAATGCACCACAAATACTGTGTTTCTAATTTCGAACACCAAAGACAGAGCACCGGACTATTGGCTGACAATAACCAAAATAATCCAAACCCTTATTGTGATACTAGAGATAGCGATTCAAGTGATTGTGATCTCAATAATATAAAGTGTGATATCCATTGTACTGATCTAATCATACCGTCAAAGCCTCAGATGCTTCCGATTCCCAGACTATTACCTCAATACTGGCAGTAAGTATTGTCTAAGAGTTTGCGGTTTTTGTTATCCATTATATGGTTTTGTTTTTTTGTTTGGCACTGAAAATGACTGCAATAATCACTGAAATGTTTGGTCGAAAATATCTCTTTCTTTAGTCCAGAGATTAATTTGCTTTTGAAATGATTTATGTTTTCATTGTTTGTTTTGTCCGATCGATCAGAAAAGACAACAAAAGTCCTCCACTGCCTCTCTATGAAGAAGACGACGACGAAGAGCTAATTGGATCAGATGAAGACGAACAGGAAGACCCTGCGGACTACGTGAAAGGCGGTTATCATCCGGTGAAAATCAGCGATGTCTTCAACAACCGATACTGTGTCGTACGAAAGCTGGGTTGGGGTCACTTCAGCACTGTGTGGCTCTGTTGGGATCTCACGTAAGACACATTTGAAGCATCGATTTTTCCGACACATCCCTTACTCTTCTTATATAATTAGCTCTTAAGCCCTAAACACGAGATAACGAATAGTTTTCACTCTTATACTTGATATTAATGACAAATCTCTTCAATACTTAATCTTAATTTCTTTTGCGTTTCCATAACTTTTGAACTTTTCTTTGGTTTCTGACTTCTAATACACTTTTCGACTTCGAAATTGAGATAAAATGGTTTTTATTGGACTTTTCTGTTTACTTTTCATTGAATTTTGATTTTTCAAAACCTATTTGACATCTGATTTATATTCGGCTAAAATGTCTGTTCATTCGACTGATTCTTATTTATTGTTTGCTTTTAGTGACAAACGTTTTGTTGCACTAAAGTGTGTGAAAAGCGCATCACATTATACCGAGACTGCGATCGACGAAATCAAATTACTTAAGAGTGTGAGTCATGTCCGCAATAATAGTGTTGACAACAGAATCTCATTGATTTTAATTAACCGAATTCAGGTGCGAGAGAGCGACCCGGATGACCAGCATGGTGATCGGGTGGTCAAACTGTTGGATGATTTCAAAATTAGTGGAATTAACGGAACTCGTAATACAATTATTGTCTTTATTTTATCGTTTATTTATTAATGAATTAATATTTCAGACGTTTGTATGGTTTTCGAAGTCTTGGGCTGTAATTTGTTGAAACTCATCATACGATCCAATTATGAGGGAATACCTATCACTAACGTCAAGAAAATTATACGACAGGTTTGGAATGAGTGACTGTCGGCACATATAATACTCTATTGTTTTGTAATTAGGTTTTGGAGGGATTGGATTATTTGCACTCAAAATGTAAGATAATTCACACCGACATCAAACCAGAGAACATATTACTCACTGTCGACGAGAATTATGTCCGCCGATTGGCTAATGAGGCCTATCAGTGGCAGCAAATGGGAGTCAAACTTCCCGGTTCTCTCGTCTCTACCGCTCCTAAAGACCTTTTGGGTTCGTCTCATCGGTTGTTGTTTTCTAAGAATTTGTTCAGAACTTGATTTCAATCTTCAGGTCCTCCGATATCATCGAAAATGTCTAAAAACAAGAAAAAGAAACTGAAAAAGAAGGCCAAAAAAGTGGCCGAAATCCGCGAAATTCAAATGCAACAATTGGCTGAAGTAGAAATGAGGGAACAGTTGACTGCTGGCGGTTCTTGTCCCCGATTTGCTGGTGATTATGGCGAAGAAGAAGAAGTGGAGGAGCGATGTGTGCATCGAAATGGAACGGAAAGACTGTCAGCTGTCGATGAGGAATATGGAGTGGAATCGGCAGATCATACAAATCACGTCTCATTGATAGCGTCTTCCTGTCACGACATCTGTAATGGACATCACCATAAATCTCAGGCCATAGCTGTTTCCAATGTGTTGGACATCGATTGCGATAACGACTTCAATAATGAGGGCAGAAATCGCTTGGAAAGGTCTGAAAGCACTTTAGTTCCCGATTATCACAAATCTAAAAACATGGGAATGAGAAGAGTCGCCAGTTGTCCCGGTATTACCACTCAATCAAACTATCGATCATTTTATTAATAATTCAAAAATTTCAAACAGATCAGCAAAAAATGATGGATCGCTTACCCGATCCGTCGCATGAAAATTGTGATATTAGTGTCAAGATAGCAGATCTCGGAAACGCCTGTTGGGAGGTCTGTACTCATTATTGTTCTATCAATCAATCGAATTACACTCCACTGCCGTTATAATCGAGACGATTGTTCTCAAAAATCTGTTGATTATAGAGGAATGTTGATTATAACGGCAGTGTATTGAAAAGGTATTCAAATAATAGGTTTATAATTTGAATGCCATTATATTTAGATTTTACATCAAATACTGCTATTAATTGAAAATAATCAGTTATTTTACACTCTTCGAAATATTAGACATTTGAGTGAATTTTGAGTTAGTTTTCTCTGAGTTTTGTCAAATTTATTGTTGATTATAAGGGAGTAGTTTTAGTTTAGTTCTCTATTAGAGTGGTCTAAACATAGCGTTGATTATAGAGGAGAAACAAATGTTGATAATAAGCGACTATTTTTAACATTAATGTCTATTGAAGTCTATTCGGAATCTAGAAGTTGTTGATTATAACGGCAGTGAAGTGTAATATTTTCTTTATATTTAATCGAT